>ML280519.1:27357-119369 GCA_005239495.1 Nicotiana undulata
GGGGGGGGGGGGGGGGGTTGGAGGCCAATTATAGCCATTTTTGGTTGTTGGGAACGACTATTTTTGCAATTAAAGTCGTTGCCCAATGGCTAGAATTAAAAAAAAAATAGAATGCGGGACGGAACGCGACGCGACGGAACGGGAAAAAATGGCCATCACGTCCTATCACGTGTCCCGTTTAACATGGGCCCATCTATTTAGAATTAAGTGGGCCGGGACGGGGACGGCTCGTCCCGTTGGACAGCCTTAGTCCAGTCACAGAGGGTGTTGATCTCGTGCGTAGTTGATTATCATAGACTTACGAGGTAGCTGCTGGCGTCCGCAGCCCTTGTCTCTCCTTTCTTATTATCTTTACTATCTTGTATTGACATTTGGTATAGATTGTTGTAGACTGTGTTTCTAGTCTAGTTGTTAGATGCTCATGACTTAGTTACACCCCGATGTCGGGCTATTATTCTGCACTTGTGTTTTGGGTTTTACCCCGTTGTTATGTAAACCTCCAGCTAATTTAATTACCTTAACTCATTTCATTATATTTTGAAAGCATATTAAAAGTGCCGGCTTGCCTAGTTCCACGATAGGCGCCATCACGACAGGTTAGGTATTTGGGTCGTGACAAGGACTAAGTGTCCTTAACTTATAAGCAACTAAAATTTAGAACAGAGATTTCCACAAGTTAAGGATATTTTAGAAACTTATGTCCTAAGTATTAGATTCATACTTCAAACTTTTAGGACGTTTCAAAAAACTATGTCCTCAAGTTTACTTATACCAATCTCATTTTCGAAATAAGAATTACCAAGCTGCAAGCATCAAGTTTTACAAAGAAAATGACTTTCTTGTTTACTTACGGCAAGAGTATAATCCCAGAAATAATAATTGGACTAACGAAGTAACCTTGAACTTTCAACAAAAGAAAAAGAAACAAAGAGAGCGTAACCACAAAGAAACTTTGAAAATTCACGATATTTTTTAATACAACCATATGATAAAGCTTACTTTCTCAAATAAAAACAATCTAAATGAATCCAATTTATAGAGAGAAAAAAACTTAAAAGATTAGATAATCATAAGTGGGTATTACTATAATTCTCTATGCTTCCTTGAAAATGGGTGGACTATTGGAGAATATATACATGATGTTCTATTATGACCAATTCTTCTGCAACGACCACATTAGAACGTTATTTTTTATGATTCGGTAGCTGGAATATGCCTTTTTCTGTGCCTGGTGGAACCTTGAAATCTGGAGGTTTAATAATTTGTGACTTAACACTCTCTGGTACAATCCAATAATTTGTATGTCCTACAGGATGTATTTGTATTTCATATGTTTTCAGCCAAAATTCCTTTAAGTACCACTCTGAGCAGAAATTGAACTTCTTGATGTTTCTCTTCTCGATAGCTGCAATTTCATGTATACATGATAATTCATCAAATTAAAACGAGAAACAATCACGTGTTCTTTTGTTTAAGTCAACCAAGAAAGTATGCCCTTCTTCCTCGACTCTAGAATGCCATGAATTGACAAGGAAGACCTTCAAAGTTATTTGAAAAATTATAAGTTAGTACATTATATTAAATTATTATTGAAATAATAAACTAAAGAACATAATACTTCCATTAAAAGTTTTAATGACTCGGTCGGTCGTTCTGAGTGTTGTAGCCATGTTTCCCTATTTATTGCTTAGTCTATGCTCAAGTATTGATATGTGACTTGTAGGGGTAATTGGTTTGGTTCCGGGGATGTTTCGGGATGGGTTGAGACACTTAGTCTCAAGGTTGAAAGCTTAAGTTGTAAAGGTTGGCCAGATGTTGAATTATGTGTAAATGGTTCCGAAATGGAGTGCTGACGATTCTGATAGCTCCGTTGGGTGATTTTGGACTTAGGGATGTGTCTGGGTAGTGATTTGGAGGTCCATAGTTGATTTTGGCTGGGAATGGTGAAAGTTGGAAAATTAGAAGTTTTGAAAATTGAGAAGTTTGACAGATAATTGACTTCGTGGTTACCGAGCTCGGATTTTGGTTTCGGAAATTGGAATAGGTCCGTTGTGTCATTTATGACTTGCGCGCAAAATTTGAGGTCAATCGGACTTGATTTGATAGGTTTCGGCATCGAATGTAGTAGTTAAGAGTTCATAAGTTTATTAGTTTTGAATTGAGATGTGATTCGTGTTTTTTATGTTATTTGATGTGATTTGAGACATTGACTAAGTTCGTATGATATTTTTGGACTTGTTGGTATGTTTGGTTGAGGTCCCAGGGGCCTTAGGTCGATTTAGGATGGCTGACAGATTGGAATTTGGACTTAGATAATATCTAATGTTGCAGGTCTAGTTTCCTTATACGTGATCGCGTGGGAAGGTCCGCGACCGTGTAGGCTTATTTTGGGCAGCTAGGATTTTGTACTATGGGGTCGCGTGGGAAGGTCTGCGATCGCGAAGCTTTGATCATCAGTACATCGCGAACACGTGGGTTAAGTCGCATTCGCGTAGAGGAAAGGAAGGAGCTGGGGATTTCACGCGTTGTTCTATGCGAAGGCGTGTGTCTGTCCGCGATGGCGTAGGTCTGGGAAGACAATGCATTGCGTTCGCGTGGGTATTTATGCGATCGTGTAGAGTTAAGTTCTGGGGAAGCTGAGTTTTGGGGTGGGCGTTCGGTACTTCAGTTCGGTATTTCGGTATTCAGTTTACCAATTGTATATACCAAATACCGTACCAAAATTAGTTCAATATTTCTTGTTGATTCGGTATGTTTTCAGTACGGTTCAATATTTCTTATTCGGTTCGGAGTTATACATAGAAGAATATGGACAATGTAACCATATGGCCGAAGTTGATTGCGATGATGGGGATAATCGTGAAGCAATAGTTTAGTTTATGTGAATATTCTTTAAAATTAATTTCGGTACTTTACTAAAATATAGTAATATCAATGTATCCTGATAAACTAAAAGAAAATAAAAAAATTCCATTTTCTTATTCTATCCTAGCCGCTTCAATTTCTTTCCTCTATAGAGAAATGATGAGATATTAACAATTAAGTGTGCCATTATCAAATATCAAGCCTAGTGACTTTTAAAGTTCAGTTATATGAAGTAATGCCACTTAAGACTTCAACATGAAGCAATACATTAACGCCCACATAACTTTGCGAAGCACATACAAAATAGAGGCTCAAACTCAAATAAACAAAGACTTCTACATTTATTAAACAATAATATTCTTTAAATATAAACAAAACAGTTACTCTAACCCATGAATAAATACATGGACTTAAACCAAAGCATATAAAAATATAATGATGATTTACTGTTAAAGCACTTTCAGCAGTAAAGCACATACAAAATAATGGTGAGTGGTGAGCAATCAAAGCATCAATTATAAGTCTTAAACAATTAAACTTTGTCACTAAACCTTGTCATTGGGCACTGCTAAAGCAGCATCCATATGTCTTTAAATCAAAGCACATAACAAATAAATTAGGCTACAAGTCTTAAGATGTTATATGGGTACAAATATGAGACTTAGAGTTTGAGTTATGGGTTGGACTCAAATTAAAATTAGGCTACTTAATATGCATACTAAAAAAGTTTGGTATTTCAGTATACCGAAATTTCGATATCTAACACCGAAGACCGAACCGAAGAACTGAATACCGATATTCTAATATCAAAGACCGTATTGAAAACTAAAGAACCGAAATCGAAGAATTGAAGTAGTTCGGTTCGGTCCGATTTCTCGGTTTTTATGCCCAACCCTAGCTAAGTTTGTGCTTCGTGATAGCGAAGAAGGGACATCTTGGCAGAATTTAAAGTCTCAAAAACGATGTTTTGAGTTTATTTCACAATTTGATTTTGGGAGCTCGGATTGAGGCGACTCTTGAAGAGATTTTCAAGGGAGTGATTGGAGTAAGTGATTCTTACTTGGTTTTGGTAAAATTACATGAATATATCTTTGATTTCATCATTTAATTAGTAATTTGGGTTGAAAAGTTTGGGGGAAATGGAGAGAACTTCTTAGGCCGAATTTTGGGGATTTGAGCAAGATTTTGGTATCGGATTTGAGTAATTTTTGTATGGTTGGACTCTTGGTTGAATGGATGTTCGTATTTTGTAACTTTCATCGAATTGCGAGACGTGGGATCTTGGGTTGACTTTTGAGTTGACTTTTTGACTTTTGAATAAGAACTTAGCATTTTCATATGGAATTAATTCCTATAGCTTGAGTTGATGGTATCAAATTTTTTGTGGCTAGGTTCGAGGCATTCAGGGGCCGATTCACGAGGCAAGGGCTTGTTAGAGTAGAGATTGGCACGATTTGAGGTAAGTAACACTTCTAAACTTAGTTCTGAGGGTATGAATCCATCAAATACATGTTATGCAATTGGTGTTGAGGTGACGCGCTTGCTAGGTTGCAGGCGTGTGGGCGTGCACCGTAGTAATTGTAATTCAGTCGATTCCATGGAATTGTGTAGCTATCTTATCTAAATATTAGGTGTTATGGCACTTGAGCTGTGATTTATATTAGAAATCATGTTCATGCTATGTGCTGGTACTATTGGGACCCACAATGGTCGTTCTTTGTTGTTGAATTGTTTGCTTAGTTGCAGTTATGTACTCAGCCATATTCATCATTGCATATCATATCTCAGTCTCTATTATCATACATTATCACATCATGTATCATTGATTTGGGCTGCTTAGCATGAGTGTTGTGAGCCCGAGAGACTGGAGACATTGATGACTGAGTGAGGCCGAGGGACCATTTGTGAGTGATATTTATGGGATCGAGCAACACTCTACAGCGGGCATTATTGACCCATGATAGGATCGGGTTGCACGGTGCAGCTGGTATTATTGATTCACGATGGGATGGGGTTACGTGACGTAGCAAAATTTATTAGCGCTTGGGATGGATCTTCCCCTCTAGAGTCTGCACATCCACAGTGAGCGCAGTCGCTATTGATTCATGATGGTATCGGGCTGCACGCCGCAACGAGTACCATATAGTGTTGAGTGATTGAGTGTGATGAGTGAGAATTGAGACAGTCAGGTTGAGTACTCTGAGAGTGAAAGTACGCGAGGCTTCCATTATATTGCATCACCTACGATATGGTTCGACGAGGTAGTTGATATTGCTCGGCGGCAGGAGTTGGTTTGTAGCTAAGAGCGCGAGGAGAGGGAATCAATTAGTTTCAGCGTTGTTCCTCTGGTGGTCAGTTCCACCATAGTAGGGGTCATCTATATAGGCCCGCTCAGATTGCTGGTCCAGTTCATCGTGACGCATAAGCTAGCATTGGTTCATACAGTGCTCGACCGGGTCAGTCATCTCTCAGTGTCATCCCAGCTCATAGTTCATTTCATGCTCCTTCAGTTCAGGGTTCATATGCACCAGGTTCCTCTGGTATTTATTCTTGTTCTCAGGGTTCGCTCCAGTACTTGCCGCCATTTTCTGAGATGGGTTATTTTTAGTGTGGAGAGGTTGGTCATGTGAAGAGGCATTATCCCCGCCTTTCGGGAGGTCCAGTTTAGTAGAGGAGTTAGGCTGCGACTTCTGCACCAATTACTTCACCACCCGCTCAGCCAGCTTAGGGTGAGGCTCAGGCAGCTAGGGGCCGCCCTAAAGGGGAAGGCCGATCAGGTGGCGTCCAGGCTCGATTCTATGCTATTTCTTCCATGTCATAGATCGTTTCTTCAGACACAATGATCACAGTATTGTCTCAGTATATTCCACAAGGATGCTTCTATATTATTTGACATTGGTTTCACTTATTCGTATCCATCATCATATTTTGCTCGTTATCTGGATACCCCTCTGAGTCCTTAGTTTTATCTGTTTATGTATCTACGCCAGTGGACAATACTATTGTTGTGGACCATGTATATCGGTCATGTGTAGTGACTATTGGGGGATTAGAGACTAGAGTTGATCTCTTATTGCTTAGTATAGTCGATTTCGACGTGATTTTGGGTATGGATTGGTTGTCTACATGTTATACTATTCTAGATTGTCACGCTAAAACCGTGACGTTGGCGATGACCGGGTTTCCAAGGATCAAGTGAAAGGTTCTCTAGATTATGTTCGCAGCAGGGTGATTTCATATTTAAAGGCCCACCGGGTAGTTGGGAAGGGGTGTCTATCATATTTTGCCTTTGTGAGGGATCTTGGTGCTGATACCCCTACTATTGATTATGTTCCGGTGGTGCGAGACTTTTCGGATGTGTTTCTTGTAGACCTGTCAGGCATGCCACCCGACAGGGATATTGACTTTGGTATTGACTTAGTGTTGGGCACTCAGCCCATTTATATTCCTCTGTATCATATGGCACCAGCTGAGTTGAAGGAATTGAAAGAGTAGCTTTAGGGACTTTTTGATAAGGGGTTTATTAGGCCTTGTGTGCCGCCTTGGGGTGCACCAATTTCGTTTGTGAAGAAGAAGGATGGTACTATGCGGATGTGCATAGACTATAGGCAGTTGAACAAAGTTACAATCAAGAACAAGTATCCTTTGCCGCACATTGATGATTCATTTGACCATTTTCAGGGAGAGAGGGTGTTCTCTAAGATTGATTTGATGTCTGGGTATCACCTTGAATATTCGGGACTCGGATATTCTGAAGGCCGCATTTAGGATCCGCTATGGTCACTATGAGTTCCTTATGATGTCTTTTGGGTTGACCAACGCCTTAGCAATATCCATGCATCTGATGAACATTGTATTTCAATCATATCTTGATTCGTTTGTCATAGTATTCATTGATGATATCCTGGTAGACTCACGTAGCCACGATGAGCATGCCTAATATTTGAGGATAGTACTACATCGGTTGAGGTAGGAAAAGCTTTATGCCAAGTTTTCCAGGTGTGAGCTTTGGTTTAGTTCGGTGGCGTTCTTGGGGAACGTGGTGTCCAGTGAGGGGATTAAGGTGGATCCAAAGAAGATAAAGGCGGTTTAGAGTTGGCCCAGACCGTTTTCAGCTACCAAGATTCAGAGCTTTCTCAGCTTGGCTGGATATTACCGTCTCTTCGTGGAGGGTTTCTCGTATATTGCAACGCTTGTGACCAAATTGACCCAGAAGGATGCTCCATTCAGGTGGTCGGATGAGTCTAAGGAGAGGTTTCAGAAGCTCAAGACTACCTTGACCACAACTCCAGTTCTAGTTTTGCTTTAAGCGTCATGCTCTTATACAATGTATTGTGATGCTTCTTGGATTGGTATTGGGTGTGTCTTGATGAAATATGGTGGAGTGATTTCTTATGCTTCACGCCAGTTGAAGCCCCATAAGAAGAACTATCATGTTCATGATTTGGAGTTGGCAGCCACCGTTCATGCATTGACGATTTGGATGCATTATCTCTATGGTGTGTCTTGTGAGGCATTTATGGATCATCGGAGTTTCCAGCATTTGTTCAAACAAAAGGATCTAAATTTAAGACAGCGGAGATGGTTAGAGCTGCTAAGGACTATGATATTACCATTCTCTATCATCCTGGGAAGGCCAATGTGGTGGCTGATGCCTTGAGTAGAAAGGCGGTGAGTATAGGTAGCCTTGCATTTATTCCCGTTGGTGAGAGACCGCTTGCAGCTGATGTTCAGGCCTTAGCCAATCAGTTCGTGAGGTTAGATGTTTCGAAGCCCAGACGGGTTCTAGCTTGTGTAGTTTCTCGGTCTTCCTTATACGCCCACATCAGAGACCACCAGTATGATGATCCCCATTTGCTTGTCCTTAAGGACATACTTTAGCACGGCGACGCTAAGGAGGTTAGTCTTAGGGATGATGGGGTGTTGAGGATGCAGGGTCGGATTTGTGTGCCAAATGTAGATGGGCTACGTGAGTTGATTCTTGAGGAGGCCCACAGTTCGTGATATTCCATTCATCTGAGTGCCGCAAAGATGTAACAAGACTTGAGGCATCACCATTGATTGATGAGTAAGAAGAACGATATAGTGAGGTTTGTAGCTTGGTGCCTAAACTGTCAGCAGGTGAAGTGCGAGCATCAGAAACCGGGAGGATTGCTTCAGAGGCTTGAGATTCCAGAGTAGAAATGGGAGTGTGTCACCATGGAATTTGTAGTTGGGCTCCACGGACTTCGAGGAAGTTTAATGCTATTCGGGTGATTGTGGATCGATTGACCAAATCCGTGCATTTCATTCTAGTTGGGGCTACTTATTCTTCGGAACGGTTGGTTGAGATCTATATCTGTGAGATTTTTTGCCTTCACGGTGTGCCGGTGTCCATCATTTCAGATTGTGGCATGCGGTCTACATCATAGTTTCGGAGAGCAGTGCAGCAAGAGTTAGGCACACAGGTTGAGTTGAGTACAACATTCCACCCTCAAGCGAACGGAAAGTCCGAGCGCACTATTCAAATATTGAAGGATATTCTACGCGCTTATGTCATAGATTTCGGGGGCTCTTGGGATCCGTTTCTGCCACTCGTATAGTTTTCTTACAACAACTACCAATCGAGCATTCAGATGACTTCGTATGAGGCTTTGTATAGGAGATGATGTCGGTCTTCGATGGGATGGTTTGAGCCGGGTAAGGCTAGGTTGTTGGGTACTGACTTGGTTCAGGATGCTTTGGAAAAGGGTAAGTTGATTCAGGATCGGCTTCGCACGACACAGTCTAGATAGAAAATCTACACCGTTCGGAAGGTTGATGATGTTGCTTACATGGTTGGGGAGAAGGTACTACTCAGAGTTTCACCCATGAAGTGTGGTACGAGATTCGGAAGAAGGGCAAGTTGATCTCTCGGTACATTGGTCTGTTTGAGGTGCTTCGAAGGATTGGAGAGGTGGCTTACAAGATTTCCTTGTCACCTAGTCTGTCGAGTGTTCATTCAGTGTTTCATGCTTCTATGATCCGCAAGTGTGTAGGCGATCCGCCTCATGTTTTGGACTTCAGCACGGTTCAGTTAGATGGTGATTTGACTTATGATGTGGAGCCGGTGGCTATTTTGGATTGGCAGGTTCGAAAGTTGAGGTCAAAGAACATAGATTCAGTGAAGGTACAGTGGAGAGGTCATCCAGTGAAGGAAGCTACTTGGAAGACCGAGCGGGAGATGTAGAGCAGATAACCACGCCTATTTGAAACTCCGTGAATGTTTCTAGACTCGTTCAAGGACGAATGTTTGTTTAAGAGGTGGAGGATGTAACGACCCCGCCGGTCGTTTTGAGTGTTATAGTCATGTTCCCCCATTTACTACTTATTCTAGGTTCAATTGTTGGTATGTGACTTGTCGAGGTAGTTGGTTCGTTTTCGGGGATGTTTCAGAATGAGTTGAGACACTTAGTCTCAAGGTTGGAAGCTAAGGTTGAAAAGATTGACTGGATGTTGACATATGTGTAAATGGAGTTTTGATGGTTACGACAGCTCTGTTGGGTTATTTTGGACATAGGTATAGTCTGGATAGCAGTTTGGAGGTACGGAGTCGATTTTGGCTTGAAATGGATAAAGTTGGAAAATTAGAAGTTTTGAAAATTGAGAAGTTTGACTGATAGTTGACTTTGTGGTTACTGGTCTAGAATTTTAGTTCTGGAAGTTGGAATAGGTTCGTTGTGTCATTTATGACTTGTGTGCAACATTTGAGGTCAATCGGACATGATTTGATAGTTTTCGACATCGAATGTAGAAGTTAGGAGTTCGTAAGTTCATTAGACTTGAATTGGGTATGATTTGTGTTTTTGATGTTGGTTGATGTGATTTAAGGCCTCGACTAAGTTCGTATGATATTTTAGGACTTGTAGGTATATTTGGTTGAGGTCCCGGGAGCCTCAGGTGGATTTCAAATGGCTAACGGATTGGAATTTGGACTTAGATAATAGTTGATGTTGCAGGTCTGGTTTCCTTATACGCGATCACGTGGAGGTCCGCGTTCGTGTAGGCTTATTTTAGGCAGCTGGGATTTTGTGTTATGTGATCGTGTGGAGAGGTTCGTGATCCCGAATCTTTTGTCATCAGTGCATCGCGACCGCATGGGTTAAGTTGTGTTCGCGTAGAGGAAAGGAAGGAGCTGGGAAATTCATGCGTTGTTCTACGTGAACGCTTATGTCTGTCCGCAATCGCGTAGGTCTGGGAAGCCTACGCATCGCATTTGCGTAGGTGTTTATGCGATCGCGTAGAGTTAAGTTCCGGGGCAGCTGAGTTTGTGCTTCACGATCGCGAAGAAGGGACATGTGACAAGATAAATTCTAAAAAACAAGGGTTTGAGTTTATTTCACGGTTTGATTTTGGGAGCTCGGATTGAGGCGACTCTTAGAAAGATTTTCAAGGGAGTGATTGGGGTAAGTGATTCTTACTTGGTTTTGGTTAAATTACATGAATTTATCTTTGATTGCATCATTTAATTAGTGGTTTGGGTTGAAACATTTGGGATAAATGGAGAAAACTTCTTAGGTCGAATTTTGGGGATTTGAGCAAGATTTTGGTGTCGGATTTGAGTAATTTTGGTATGGTTGGACTCGTGGTTGAATGGTGTTGGGATTTTGTAACTTTCATCATATTTCGAGACGTGTGCCCGAGGGTTGACTTTTGAGTGGACTTTTTGACTTGTGAATAAGAACTTAGCATTTTCATATAAAATTTATTCTTATAGCATGAGTTGATTGTATCGAATTGTTTGTGGCTACATTCGAGGCATTCGGAGGCTGATTCGCGAGGCAAGGGCTTGTTGGAGTAGATATTTGCACGGTTTGAGGTAAGCAACACTTCTAAATTTGGTTCTGAGGGTATAAATCCCTGAATCTACGTGCTATATGATTGGTATTGAGGTGACGGGCATGCTAGGTGACGGGCGTGTGAGCGTGCTCCGTAGTATGTGTGATTCAGTCGATTCCATAAAATCGTGTAGCTACCTATTATTACTGTACTATAGACCTGTTAAATGGGTCGACCCGACCCTGACCCGAACTCGTTGACTCTTGGCACGTGGGTCATTAACCGGGCCGGGTCGATTCACTTTCTTATAGGGGCCGGTCCAGATTTGACCCATTAATCAAAACATGTTGACCCCACCCGGACCCGTAACCCGTAATCCCTTAACCCGGGCCATAATGGGACGAATCCAATTTAATTAAAAAAAGTTAAACACTAATAACGGATAAAAAATTCAAACTTTATACATATATATATGAACTTGAAATTACTACATGTCCCTGGATCCGGTTAGAATAAATATGAAAGAAAAATCATACTTTATTGACATTAAAACTTGAGAAACATATGGATTTTGACTATTTCTATAAATAATAGTCTAAACCATATGGAATTCGACTATTTCGACAAGACGTCTCATAGTGTTTGGTATTATATTCTTTCTTCAATGTTTGGATTCAATTTTTACCACTTGTATGAATATATATATAAATATATATGTATGTATATGTGTGTGTATGAGTTGGTCCGGGCCGATTGACCTGTGGGTCAGCTACTAGTTCCGACCCGGACTGGTTCAATGGCCTCTTAAATTAATGGGTTGATCCGGTTAGGGTTTCGTGTGTCATGGGTCGGTTAAAGGGTCAATTTTAATGGGTTATGTTGGCCGGTTCGGCCCATTTGACGGGTCTACTGTATTCCAGGTGTTATGGCACTTGAGTTGTGATTTATGTTAGAAATCATGTTCATGCTATGTCCTAGTACTATTGGGACCCATAATGGTCGTTCTTGTTGTTGAGTTATTTGCTTAATTACAGTTATGTACTCACTCGTATTCATCATTGCATATCATATCTCAGTCTATGTTATCATACATTGTCATATCATGTATAATTGATTTGGGCTGCTTAGCATGAGTGTTGTGAGCCCGAGAGACCAGAGAGATTGATGACTGAGTGAGGTCGAGGGCCCATTTGTGATTGATATTTATGGGATCGGGATACACGTCGCAATGGGTATTATTGACTCATGATGGGATCGGGTTGCACGACGCAACAAGTATTATTGATTCATGATGGGACCGGGTTGCATGCCGCAATAAGATTTATTAGCGCTTGGGTTGGATCTGCCCATTTAGAGTCTCCACACCCACAGTGAGTGCAAATAATATTGATTCATGATGGGATAGGGCATCACGCTGCAGCGGGTACTGTACAATGTTGAGTGATTAAGTGTGAAGAGTGAGAAATGAGACAGTCAGGTTGAGTACTCTGAGAGTGAGAGTACGCGAGGCTTCCATTATATTGCATCACATATGATATGCATATTGGCATGTAGATATAGAGATGTCATATTCCTCATATCATTCACACTTGACATATTTTATATGTTTTAAGTTTAATTGTTAAACCTTGAAGCATGTCTACATTCCTGTACTGCTACCTGCAGATTATGAGTTTCTCTAAGATATCATTGTCATATGTTCTGTAAATTTCCATACTGTTAAATTCTATTTTTGGGGGGTATTGTTTGGACTCGTCACTGCTTTCAGTCCAATGGTTAGTCTTGTTACTTATTGAGTTGGTTGTACTCACTCTATACCATAAACTTCGTGTGCAGATCCGGGTGTTTTCTGGCATAGTGGTTGTTGCTCTCGGAGTTTCAGTCGTTCGAAGATTATTGAGGTAATTGTATTGGCATCCGCTGACCTTAACCCTCCTTCCTTATCTCTCAGTTTTACTTATTCTGTTCTATTTTCTTAGACAGTGTATCAGACTATGTTATTATATAGATGCTCATGTACTCAGAGACACCCGAATTTTGGGAAATTATGTATCGAGTTGTGACGTTTTCATCCAGTTTTATGAGACTTTTACTTACTTAAGCTTATTTCAGTATATTTTAAATTTCAAGATATTGGTATGTGTGAGTTATTGGCTTGCCTAGTATCATGATAGGCGCCATTACGACACTTGGGATTTTAGGTCATGAAAAAATAAAAGGCTAAATCTATCTTTTTCTTCAATTCCTCTTCTACCCAACATGAAACATCATAAAAAGTTCATTCTGCTTCATTTCTTCTTTCATAAAACCAACATTGTAGCTTCACTTGGATGAAATCCATCATGCTCATTTTAGGCAGTTCCCTTGCTTCTAATAGCATAGAATTCATTGACTCAACTATGTTTGTTGTGAGCATGTCATATCTTCGTCATGGACAACAAGAAAGCGGCCACCTTCTTGGTCGTTCTTCCATCAAGTAGTCAAAAGTTTTCTTATCAACTTTTGCTATCTCTGACATGTAGAGATCAAATTCTTGGCACATGTAGACTCTTGCAGCACTCTGAAAATGTTTTATGACCTCATTTTTCTTTCATTCGCTTTAGGTTCTGCTCCAAATGATAGATACAAATCCCATGATGGCTTTCAGGATATACTTTCCGATGCCATGTGCAATAGATTGGTGCCTATCTGATACAACAATAACAACAAACCTAGTATTATCCCACACTGTGAGTTTTGCGGAGGGTAGTGTGTACGCAGACCTTACCCCTACCTTGTGAGGATAGAGAGGTTGTTTCCAAAAGACCCTCAGCTCAGGAAAGCATAAGCAATACACTAATGAAAATATAGATAAGAAAGGGCAGTACCAAAAAGCATATATAAGCAGAGTAAAAACTACAAAATAGTAAGGTGATCTACAATGAAAAAAACAACGGTCAGTCATAAAAACCTACTACCAACAGAAAGCGAGACGGTGTGCCAATACTACTGTCATGAACACTCTAGACTACCTACTCTACTACCCTAATCCTCGACCTCCATACCTTCCTATCAAGGGTCATGTCCTCGGTCAACTAAAGTTGCACCATGTCTTGCCTAATCACCTCTCTCCACCTCTTCTTTGGCCTACCTCTACCTCTCCGTAGTCCCTTCACTGTCAACCTCTCACACCTCCTCACAGGATCGTATGTGCTCCTCCTCCTCACATGACCAAACCACCTAAGTCGTGTTTCCTGCATCTTGTACTCAATAGGGTCCACACCCACCTTGTCGCGAATAACCTCATTTCTGATCCTATCTAACCTGGTGTGCCCCCACATCCATCTCAACATCCTCATCTCTGCTACCTTCATCTTATGAACATGAGCGATCTTGATTGGCTAACACTTAGCCTCATACAACAGCATTGATATGACCACCACTCTATAGATTTTACCCTTAAGTTTTGGTGGCACCTTCTCGCCACACAAAACACCGGAAGCGAGTCTCTATTTCATCCATCCCGCCCCAATACGATGTGTGACATCTTCATCAATCTCTCCACCCCCTGAATAATAGACCCAAGGTACTTAAAACTTCCTCTCCTAGGGATGACTTGAGTCCATCCTCACCTACCCTTTCCCTCCTCGAGTCTCGCTACTGAACTTACACTACAAGTATTCTATATTGGTCCTACTCAACTTGAAACCTTTGGATTCCAGGGTCTGCCTCCAAACCTCTAATTGCACGTTGACACCATCTCGCGTCTCGTTAATCAATACAAGTTCATTTGCAAATAGCATGCACCACGACACCTCCCCTTGGATGTGGCGCGTCAGTACGTCCATCGCTAAAGCAAACAAAAAAGGGCTGGGTGTCGACCCCCGATGCAACCCCATCATACCCGAAAAATGGTTTGAGTCCCCACGCACCGTTCTCACTCGGGCCTTTAATCCATCATATATGTCCTTAATCAACCTAACTTAGGCAACAGGGACACCTCTAGCCTCCAAATATCTCCACAAAACCTCCCTCGGAACTTTATCGTACGCCTATTCTAAGTTGATGAACACCATATGCAAGTCTTTCTTTCTCTCCCTAAACTGCTCCATCAATTTCCTAACAAGGTGGATGGCTTCTGTTGTTGCACACTCCGGCATAAACCCAAACTGGTTCTCAGAAATAGACACACTTCTCCTCACCCTTAGCTTTACCACTCTCTCCCATACTTTTATAGTATGGCTAAGCAGCTTGATATCCCGATAGTTATTGCAATTTTGGATATCACCCTTATTATTGTATACATGAACCATCGTGATCCACCTCCATTCTTCGGGCATCTTCTTTGTTCTTAAAATGGCATTAAATAACCTAGTGAGCCACTCCAAGCCCGCCTTGCCCGCACCCTTCTAAAACTCCACCGGGATTTCATCAAGCCCGGGCGCTTTTCCCCTGCTCATCTTATGCATGACCCCCTCAACTTCATCAACTCTAATACGCCTACAATACCCAAAGTAACAACGACTCTTGGAGAGTTCCAAATCACCCAGTACAATGCTCATGTCCGCCTCCTCATTCAAGAGACTATGGAAGTAGGTCTGCCATCTCCGACGGGTAAGCCCCTCATCTAACAAAACTCTACCTTCTTCGTCCTTGATGATGTCCTTGATGCCTATCTGATAAATAAAAAAATTGTCACGGCTCCCAATTGCATTGTGAAGCTTACTAAAGTACCACTAATATGAGTTGTTATTTTCAGATTCTGCAATCCCAAAGGCAAGTGGGAATATTTTGTTATTTGCATTCTTTGAAACTAAAATCATTAAAATACCACAATATTTTGACATAAAAAAAATTGCATCAACAATAATCACCCATCTACAATGATTCCAACCACCATCTATTGATGATCCATATGCATAAAACATATAAAGAAACCTAAAAAAATAAATCAAAATTTAGAACTACTACAAAATTTAGGACTGCATATAAAATTCAGGATAATGAGTCCTTAACATTTACATTGCACACATGAAGTTAAGGACAGAATGTCCTAAAGTTTAACAACAAAAGGTGCAAATACATGACACTTTTTCCTTAACATTTAGACTGCACACATGAAGTTAAGGACAAAATGTCCTAAAGTATAACAACAGAAGGTGCAAATACAAGACACTTTGTCCTTAACATTTACAGTGCACACATAAAGGTAAGGACACGATGTCCTAAAGTTTAAAAATAAAAGGTGCAAATACAGGACACTTTGTCCCTAACAGTTACACTGCACACATGAAGTTAAGGACAAGAAGTCCTAAAGTTTAAAAACAAAAGTGCAAATACAGGACACTTTATCGTTAACATTTACACTGACACATAAAGTTAATGACATGATGTCCTAATGTTTTAAAAACAGAAGGTTCTAATACATGACATTTTATCTTTTATATTTACGCTACACTCATAAAGTTAAGGACAGGATATCCTAAAGTTTAAAAACATAAGGTGCTAATTCGGGACATATTTGTATTGGTAAAAAAGATTCTCACATGTAAGCAAGTCCTTGACAACTCAGCCAGCTACGTGGACTAAGGAAAGCGCTACATATGGACGTAATTTTATAAGAAAGTACGAGATAAAGAGGCACGGTCAATAAACTCACGAGTGCATAAGCCACGGGAAGCCAACTGAAGAGGAAGAGACACAGTCATAATGAATCCAGACGAAGCTGCGGACAGATTCGAGAATCAACAGTTAATGACTTATACGTTACGTAACTCCTATACAACAGTTACGGTTATCCTTTGATGATCCTTTGTAACGCCTCATTAATGTAATAATTAGCCATTAATGGGCAATCATTACAGGAACCAAAACGTTATACTAGGAAATCCCTATATAAAAGGGAAGAAATGTAACCCATAGAGGGAGGCTGAATTCTCGAATACAATCAACTTTACTTTTCGCATACTACAATATTGTTCATTACTCAATTTTCCTTTATTTATCGTATTATTTTCTTGATTATCAGTAACCCGAGTTCATCTTAAATAGCTTTGGTTAAGGAATCTAAATTCTTTGGTTAAACAAATTGGTTCTGTTACCGGGAAACTGATAATCATAGTTTATTTTCCAATCGATATCCTTTAAACTATGTCGAACTCCAACAATAATGACGACAACAACCAGTAGGAAAATGGAACCCCAGTTCCAACTCCTCGAGGAACCCCACGAGGTTCAAGGGAGTCATCCCCGGAAAGATCCGATAACCATCATAACAATAATGAGAAAACGATAGAGCAGGATCGAATAAAGCAAATGACTGCTGAATATGTGGGGCAAGCTTTGCAAGAGCATTAACACAAGCACCACCAACACCATTAACACCCCCTCCAAATAATACAATTATCGCGGAAAATCCTCAGTCTGGGTTAATAAATTCAGCTAGGGGTGACAACCCAAATGAATCTCTTAAAGCAAGACCAGGTATGACTAATAACTCTGAGTTACAAAATTTATTGCTAACCATGCAAAAACAAATGAAAGAACAGAATGATCGCATCGAGCAAATCCCTGGAGTACCACCGATTATCAAAGGCATCGACGTTGATAGATATTCTCAACATCCCTGGAAGCCAAGTGCAGCGCCCTTGCCTATACCCAAGAAGTTCAAAATGCCTAATGTTCCTAAATATGATGGAAAAATTGACCCACGTGATCATGTGAGTGCTTTCACTACTGGAGTAAAAGGCAATGATTTAACAAAACAAGAGATTGAATCAGTCCTTGTCAAGAAATTTGGGGAAACACTTACAAAATGAGCCTTAACCTGGTATTCTCTTCTCCCTAAAAATTCTATTGATTCTTTTGCGGAGCTTGCAGATTCGTTTATAAAAGCACACTCTGGTGCACAAAAAGTTGAGAAAAGAATGGAAGACATATTCAAGATAAAGCAAGGAGACACGGAGTTACTCCGTGAGTTTGTAGACAGGTTTCAACGAGAAAGAATGCAATTACCCAGGGTGCCTGATAATTGGGCAGCCATGGCATTTGCAAGCAACTTAAACGATAAAAGCTCAGAAGCTACGAGGCGGCTCAAGGAAAATCTAAGAGAATTTCCAGCTACGACGTGTAATGATGTATACAACAGGTATAGTACTAAACTAAGAATAGCAGAAGATATCATTGCTCGATCAAAAGACGAGGAGTATTCCAGATCCAGACGTCCAGAACCGGAGAAAAGATCAGGTAAAAACAGGTATGAACCTTACTTCGGACCCTCGGGACGAAACACACGTCCCAAGTTCGAAAATACTAGACCGTCAGGAAGAGATATATGCTCATCCTCGTCTAGATCCAGGAAATATCGAGATGAACGGTCCAGAGGTAATACCCGAATTGGGGACCATAACTTTAACGTAAACACTACCGAACTTGTCTCAATACTGAGAAATATGGGAGACAAAGTCAAATGGCCCAAAGAGATGCGGTCAAATCCAAATAGGAGAAATCCAGATCAATGGTGTGAATTCCATAATGATCACGGACACAAAACCATAGATTGTAGATTTTTACAAGGTGAAATAGAACATTTATTAAAACATGGCTATTTAACAGAGTTGTTTAGTGATAAAGGTAAACATGCATACATGAAGAACAGGCAGGAGCCTCCAAAGCCTCCCTCTCCAAAGCGAACTGTTAACGTGATACATGGAGGAGAGGAAGTAAATGGAATAGTTTGTCAATTAGCGTCAACGATCACAAATACCCATGGAAAGCGGGTTCGAGAAGATCCAAATAAAGACAAAATAACCTTTGATGATGCAGACTTTGGTGGACTGATGCTTCCTCATAATGATGCACTGGTAATATCTTTACTTATTCATGACACTAACGTTAAAAGAGTATTGATTGATCCAGGCAGTTCAGTCAATATCATTTTGATAAAAGTCGTGGAAGAAATGCTAGTGGAAAATCAAATGATCCCAAAGGCACGAGCCATATCTGGGTTCGATAATTCTACAGTGATAACCAAAGGAGAGATTGAACTTAATACTTAC
The DNA here is from genome assembly GCA_005239495.1 of Nicotiana undulata. Taxonomy (NCBI): domain Eukaryota; kingdom Viridiplantae; phylum Streptophyta; class Magnoliopsida; order Solanales; family Solanaceae; genus Nicotiana; species Nicotiana undulata. The sequence continues at coordinate 46,056 of ML280519.1, forward strand.
GCTGAATGAGTGGTCAAAAACACGAAATTTCAAGTCATTGATACAGAGATGGCTTACAATGTCATTTTGGGAAGACCATGGATTCATGATATGAAAGCGGTCCCATCCACCTTACATAAGGTGATAAAATTCCCATCATAATGGGGAGTGAGACAAATTAGAGGTGACCAACAAACTTCCAGAAATATAAACTCGATAGCACTTCACAACAAAAATGATACAGGAGATGTTGGAGTCTTCCAAACGGAAGCCAATGACCAAACAGGTACGGAAAAAATCTTTGATCAATCATGTACAAAAGAAATGAATATTCAAATAGGTACGGGAAGACTAGCGAGACAAGTTCCATTATCATCGAAACACATGTTGGATCACGCAGACATAGATTCTAGACCAGACTTCATTCGTGAACCAGAAGAGGACGAGCATATCAAAACAACCGCGGAAGAACTCGAGGTTGTTCTGTTGTCTGAACAAAAGCCCGAGAAAAAGTTGTATGTTGGCACGAGATTGCTAGAAAGGTTAACCCCCGAGCAAAAAGGTATGTTAATCGATTATTTAAAATCTAACACGGATTGTTTTGCATGGTCCCATTCAGATATGACAGGTATTTCACCAGAAGTGATGACTCATAAATTGAATGAAGATCCATCATTCATACCTGTTAAAGAAAAAGAAAAGAAAGCAAGAACGTTCAAAAATCAAGTGATTGACGATGAAGTCCAAAAACTCTTGAACATAGGTTCCATACGAGAGGTAAAGTACCCTAACTGGCTAGCTAACACAGTGACGGTACCCAAAAAGAACGGCAAATGGAGGGTGTGTGTAGATTATACTGATTTAAATAAAGCATGCCCCAAATATTCATTTCCTTTACCACATATAGATCAGATGATTGATGCTACCGCAGGTCACGAATTATTAAGTTTTCTAGACGCATACTCTGGTTATAATCAGATTAAAATGGATCCCTCAGACGAGGAAAAAACCTCCTTCATTACTAACATGGGGACTTATTGTTATAAAGTCATACATTTTGGCTTAAAGAATGCAGGAGCTACTTACCAAAGGTTAGTGACTAAAATGTTCCAAGAACATTTAGGAAAGATGATGGAAGTTTATATTGATGATATGCCTGTAAAGTCACAAGCGGAAGATCATCTCCAGCATCTCTCTACTACTTTTGATATCTTACGCAGGTAAAATATGAAGCTCAATCCGGAAAAATGTGCTTTTGGAGTACAATCAGGTAAGTTCTTAGGATTCCTTGTATCTAAAAGAAGAATAGAGGTAAATCCAGCTCAAATAAAAGCTATTGAAGAAATACCTGATATTTTAACAAATAAAAAAGAGGTTCAAAGATTGACAGGGAGAATAGCCGCCTTAGGAATATTTATTTCTAGGTCCTCCGAAAAAAGCTTTAAATTCTTTTCAGTTCTTAAAAAACAAAATCAGTTCGAATGGACTAAAGAATGTCAACAGGCCCTCAGAGATTTGAAGATTTATTTATCAAAGCCACCGCTGCTCTCAAAGCCAAAAGAAGGGGAAAGATTGTACATCTACCTGGCTGTTTCAGATATTGTTGTAACTGCAGTACTGGTAAGAGAAGAGAAAGGTAAGCAATCACCTATCTACTACGTAAGTAAAACTTTATTAGATGCTGAAACTAGATACCCACATCTAGAAAAATTAGCCTTAGCTTTAATAATGGCATCAAGAAAATTACGTCCTTATTTTCAATGTCATTCAATCACTGTCGTGACTTCTTATCCTTTAAGAAATATTTTGCATAAACAAGAATTTTCAGGAAGATTAGCCAAATGGTCCACATAATTTGATTTTGTAGTTGACTTTAGCAACAGTATTACCCTTGAGGTAGAAAAAGAGTTACAACTCTTTAACGGAATCAATCCAGGTCAGTGGACCCTATTTACAGATGGTTCGTCTAACATAAAAGGGGTTGGATTAGGCATCGTCTTGATATCACCTACAGGTGAAAAGATACGGCAAGCTATTAAATGTTATCCTATAACTAACAATGAAGCAGAGTACGAGGCTGTTATTACAGGTTTAGAACTGGCACGGGAGCTGTCAATCAAGCAAATCACAATTAATAGTGATTCCTAATTGGTGGTAAATCAGATGCAGGGGACTTACATCGCTCGAGAAACTCGAATGCAACAATATCTAGAAAAGGTACGGGAACTTGTAAGACAGATCGAAACGTGGAAGATAATACAAATACCTAGAGAAGAAAATGCAGAAGCGGATGCATTAGCAAACCTCGCGACAGTTACAGAAGGAACACACAAAGACAACGCGTCCACCTCTTCCATTCAGCAATCGACCAAGACAGGAACGAGGTATCTTTCAATAATTTAACTTGGGATTGGAGAAACGAAATTCTCATTTTTTTGCAGAATAGTACCATGCCTGAAGACAAGAAAGCAGCTCAAGCGCTTCGTCGCAGCACGATATTGTCTAGTCCGCAACTCATTGTATCGCAAAATGTTCGGTGGACTCCTAGCTAAATGCCTCGGACCTAATCAGACGGAATTCGTGATAAAAGAAGTCCATGAAGGGCACTGTGGAAATCATGCATGAGCAAGATCCTTGGTAAAAACCTTAATCCGAGCTGGGTATTATTGGCCTAAGATGGAAAAAGATGCAAAAACTTCATATCTAAATGCGACAAGTGTCAGAGGTTTGCCAACAATATGCATAGACCAAAAGAACTGTTGCACTCAGTCATATCATCATGGCCCTTCATGAAATGGGGAATAGATATAGTGGGACCTCTTCCTCCAGTTAAAGGACATAATTCTTTGAGAGTTGGCAAATTAAACGGATTACCTCAACGCCATATCATCCCGTAGCTAATAGACAAGATGAGTCTACGAATAAAATCATCGTCAACAACATAAAGAAGCGGTTAGATAAAGCCAAAGGGAATTGGCCTGACGAATTACCGGCAATATTATGGGCATGCAGAACCACATCAAAAACAGCCACGGGAGAGACTCCATTCACACTTGTTTATGGCTCGGAAGCATTAATACCCGTGGAAATCGGTGAACCGAGCTTAAGGGTTATAACAGCTACGAAATCAGCAAATGATATCGAACTCCAGATCAATCTGGACTTGCTCGAATCACGAAAGGAAGCAACTTTAATACGGATGGAAGCTCAAAGCAAATCATAGAGCGATATTACAATCGCAAAGTCCATCCTAGATATTTTAAGATTGGAGACTTCGTACTTAAAAGGGTTTTTCATTCAACAAAAGAGGCAGGTGCTGGAAAACTGAATCCAAATTAGGAAGGACCCTACAAAGTCTGAGGCATAGCAGGGAAAGGCGCATACGAGTTGGAAGACATGGACGGCAGAATTCTACCAACAAGCTGGAATGCCATCCACTTGAAAAAGTACTACTTCTAAGGAAAAGAAGTATCCCCGGTCAGGTATCGCATGTTCGATTTTATTTTACTTAAATTCTACTAACTTTTTTAGATGATAAGCAAAAAGCTAGCCCATCACCAGATGATGATATTAGACCTGCAAAGACGCGAGGAAATAACACAATTCACGGTCTAGGATTACACTTTCTGATGGACGTTTCAAAGGGTTAAGCAGTCATCATCTAAAAAAGTATATACCTTCGAGTCCCGTACGTTCTCCTTTTTCAGGGAAAGGACCATAAAGAAGGAATAATCAAGTGCTCGAGATCTTATTCTTCAAATCTCAAACACTTGGGGGACTATATAATATGAAAGTCCAAGATGCAACAAAAAAGACTACTAAAAGTCAAAAGCTCGAGCCTAAAAGAACCATTTACCCAGCAAGCCATGTGGTACAAGCAAAATTAAAAGAACTGAAGACTCCAGCACAAGAATTACAAAGCCTAAATTTTAAGAAAACCTTTGAACCATGTTCAGGTTAAAAGGCAAAGTATTAGCTACGAGGAAGAAATGTACGTCTTTATATTTATACAAAAATTGTTGTAACAAAAACAGTTAAGGGTAAAAGATCATCATCATTGTACTTATTCAAAAAAACTATCAAATAAAACAGTTACGGATGAAAGATCAGAATCCTTGTATTTATTCAGAAAACTGTTATCAAATAAAACAATCACGAATTACAAAGCATTTCCCTCGTATTTATTACAAAACTGTTGCAAATAAAAACAGTTGCGGGTAAAAACCCCAATACTTACAAAAACTGTTACTAATAAAAAACAGTTATTTCCTCCTATTAACTCGAAAAAACTGTTACCTATGAAAAACAGTCGCGAAATACAAGTGAGTATCAAATCTGTTAAAAGAAAACAGTTGCAACATGAGTTTTAGATGATAATCATAACACATGTAAAATGTCGTGGAAGTTCAAACAAAAACTTTCTACAAACACATCCTTAAACATGTGAGAAATTCCTATCACTCTATTGCATTACAATGAAGTTGAGACGTCTTCTTCATTAAAGTATCAATCAAAAAGGGCCCTAACTCATAATTAAAGCCTATCATAAACAAAGGCTTGAATCTTATACGAGCACTGCACCTACTATGAAAAGGTTCAAGTGATTTATGCATTTTCATGCAAAGAGTTAAGAGGTGCAAACAAAAACCTCAGAAAAACAAAACATGCGATAGACTTAAAGAGTAAAACCAAAACTCGAAACAAAAGTCTTCAAATTGCATTAATATAAAATAACGGCTAAGTCAAAAACTAAGTACTAACTAGTACTTAGTCGCATAATATTTACATTTTTAGGTGCCCCTAAGTTGTCAGTTGGGGACTTAAAAGTTTCAAACTTACCCCCGATGGAGCTGGGGGTAACCACACCAATCCAAGAAAAAAAGGGGGGTAAACAAATCTTCATTTTTCAGGAAGAGCGGCAGCTACTTGAGGAGAAGAGGCATGAGCATCACGGGTTTCATCAGATGGAGAAAGTTCGAGACCCCTCTGGGTCTTCTCCATGGCCTCTTTGCATTTAGCAATTTTAGCATCGAGGTCGAAGCCCTCTTGGCTCATCTCCATTAATGTGTCATGGCGAGCATTCATGTAAGCCCAACTCACATCAACGGCAACCGCTTCTTCAAGGTCATTATAATCTTTTGACCACGCCTGGATATCAAGCTTCAATCCATCTTTCTCTGCTTCGGCAGCTTCAAGGGCAACCCTCAAGGGCACGACTGACTCCTCCAGAGTTTGGACTTTAGCTAAAGCTTCACGAAGTTCCTCTTGAGTCCGGGAGAGAGTCTGTACAAGCTCACCGGAGTATTCCTCCTTCTGCCCCAACAGGTGCTTCAAATTCCTGATCTCCCCCGTGGCTTGCGACAACTGCTCAGCAAACGAGGATTCAAGGATACTCTTATTCTTATCAGCTTGGCTGGAAGAAGCTTTCTCTACTGCCAACTCTGTTGATGTAATCCTCAACTGCCTCCTCAAGGTATTCCTTTCCTCTTCTACAGCATCCATATCCACCCTTAAGCCATCATATTGTCAAAATCAACCTGAAGCTCCCGCAGCTCTTTCAACTCATTCTCTGAATTTGAAACTCTCTTCATAAGCCAATAAGATGCATCTACAAAAAAGTTAAACAGTTAAATATGATAAAATTGTCTAAACATAGAAAGGTATACATATGTAAGAATAAAACTATGTTATACCTTCAAAGAAGTGTGCACCACTTCATTAGCCCACGTAAGAGTTGAATGGCTGGCGAGTTTGGCTTTCTCTTCAGGACCAATCAGAGGTTTGAGCCACACTTCAGGCTCGCCCGTCTTTTTAAAGAGACTCCCTTCGGTTGGAACCTCAATCACAACCCTCTTCATCTCCCTGCTGGAAGAACCTACTTCCTTAAGGGAAGGCATGGAAGCAGGAATGGAGAGAGCAGCAATGGAGATAGACGGTCCAAGAACCAAGGGAGCTACGGGCACAACAATAGGAACGGATGAATAAGGAATTGAGTAAACAAAAATCACGGGTGGAGGAACAGCAGAAGCCATAATAGCAAGAGGAGCAGGAACAACAGAGATACAGGGAACCGACGGAACTTCCACTCTCAAAGAGTCATGAAAAACAGTTGCTAAGGGAACATCATCGGGGGCGAGATCAAAGCCTTCATGGAAAATACGATCAGCAGGATCGCGAACTGGGGACTGAGAATCATCTCTAGAAGAAGAGGGTCTAATTGCCAACACGGAAGGAATGGACCTGGGGGCAGACTCATCGTCCAAAATTACCCGCCTCCTTCGCGACCGGTGCACCAAAGCACCCTCTCTTTCTTCTTCTTCTTATCTGGAATGGGGATCACTAACTTTCCTCTTTGAGGGAGAGGAACTGGCAAGGATATCTTGATCATGGGACAAAGACATCTTCGGGAGCGATGAACCAGACACCCAAGGGCAGAAAACCCTATCAAAAAGGGAAAAGTTAAACGAGAATAAAAAAACTCAGATAAGGCTGGAAGTAAGAAAAACTCCACTTACCATGGGTCTTTACAAGCCAACCATACTTCGCAGAGAAGTATTTCTAAGACGTTTCTTCAACAGGAGCGGCAGACAACATTTTTTCTACCCAATCACGAATATCGGAGACATTCTCGACGGTATTCATGATTGCTGAAAAGGAAAAGAAAAACAGATGCGTTATTAGAAATACAATTCAAATCTAATAAAGAAAATATATGCTAACCAAAAAGTACTTACGTGCACGTAGGGGTGGGCATTCGGTATTTCGGTTCGGTATTTAAGAATTTCGGTTCGGTATTTCGATATTCGGTTTATCAATTGTGTATACCAAATACCGTACCAAATTAGTTCGGTACGGTTCGGTATTTATTATTTTGGTTCGGTACGGTTTCGGTACGGTTTCGGTAAAGTATTCGGTTTATGAATACCAACGCAAATATCCTCTTTATACCCTTCGCCAAAAGAGCACATAGAGTAGAAAATATCTTTTGGCAGGAACAAACGATAATAATTAAGAAGATGCAGTAATTACTAAAGCTAAAACATAATAGAAAGTGAACTAACACCCAAAATGCCTTAAAACGCTACAAAAGCTGTTGCATTTAGAAACAGCTCTATAAACGCTACAAACGCTACATCACATTCACTGTGATTCACAGCAGTCTAGAACAAGCACAAGAAGTACCAACTAGGAATTACATTGGGCTGGGCTTGGGGCGACGGGAAATGGGAATTACATTGGGTTGGACACTAGGTGTGTTAGTATAGGTAGGGTCCAAAAAAATATATACTAAAAATTTCGGTATATTCGGTATACCGAATTTTTAAAATTGTAATACCGAAAACCGAACCGAAATACCGAAATACCGAAAATTTAATACCGAATTAGACCGAAATACCGAAATAACCGAACCCGAAATACCGAATTAATTCGGTTCGGTTCGGAATTCGGTTTTTCGAATTTTATGCCCACCCCTACGTGCACGGTTCCACTTCTCAGGGAAGGAAAGATTTCTTTCACCCACTAAACCAACAGTGGGGACAACAACGTACCGAAGATACCAACCTCTATCTTTATCGTCACCAGGTGTTACTAAAACTCTTTTACTCCGAGCAGCCAGAGTAAAAAACCCTTGACGAAATAAGACAGGAGAATACAAATGAATAAGATGATGGAAGGTAAAGGGAACTGAAGCTAAGGAATCCAAAACTCTCAAACACGCGACTACTCGCCATACCAACGGACCAACTTGTCCTAGACAGGTATTGAAAAAACGACAGAACTCTATTATGACAGGATGAATGGGAGGCCTAAATCCCAATGTGAAAGGGTAAGTGTAAACAAAGGAATAACCAGTCTTGTAAGACGTAATAATTTGGTTGTTATTCGGTACGAGAATAGGGACATCAGACCCCCAGGAACACTCCCTACGAACAAGAGGAACGTGACCCTCAGTGATAATCGTCGCATATTTCTCTACACTTTCTAAAGAAGTAGACTGTTCAGCAAGAACTGGGTTTTCTCTAGTGAAAACAATCTTGGCAGGAATAATCTCGTCAACCTTGGGTTCACGAAGATCTTCTTTACCTTTGGAAGAAGAATGAGAAGACATGGCCCTAGGAGAAAGCAAAGATCTAGCAGAAGGGGGAGAAACTATTGGGGAAGAAGAACCTCTAGTAGAAGCAGATCCTAAGCCTCTCAACCTACCTCCCCTCCGGCTCCTAGTCGGAGCATAAGAAGATGCTAAATTCTCTACGTCTATGATCTTTTTGGGCTGGCTTGAAGAAGACATGCTTACAAAGGTAAAGGAAAATTCTTTACAAAGAAAGAGACAAGTTGAATGTTTCGTGAAAGTAAAGAAAGGAAGAAAGGTATTAATATATAAAGACAACCGTCAAAACATGAAAAAACAATAATGGAAAGTCATAATTAAAGGTGTCACTTCGGGACTGATGCAGCCGCAAAAAGCCCTAAAAGGCGTCAAGTCATTGCAGAGCTAATCAGAAAAGGACACGTGGAAGGAGCATTAAATGGAAGGGACATACGACGCCTATGTTCATAAAAGGATACAGTGTTTCGGAGCAAAGCGAGCGGAAAAATATTACCGCCATAAATGCGTATCCACTTACCATATATTCGTCGATTAATATTTGGTAAGTGGGGGGACTATCTGTATTGGTAAAAAGAGTATCACATGTAAGCAAGTCCTTGACAACTCAGCCAACTACGTGGACCAAGGAAAGCGCTACAGATGGACGTAATTTTATAAGAAAGTACGAGATAAAGAGGCACGGTCAATAAACTCACGAGTGCATCAGCCACGGGAAGCCAACTGAAGAGGAAGAGACACGGTCATAAGGAACCCAGACGAAGCTGCGGAAAGATTCGAGAATCAACAGTTAATGACTTATACGTTACGTAACTCCTATACAACAGTTACGGTTATCCTTTGATGATCCTTTGTAACGCCTCATTAATGTAATAATTAGCCATTAATGAGCAATCATTACAGGAACCAAAATGTTATACTAGGAAATCCCTATATAAAAGGGAAGAAATGTAACCCATAGAGGGAGGCTGAATTCTCTAATACAATCAACTTTACTTTTCGCATACTACAATATTGTTCATTACTCTATTTTCGTTTATTTATCGTATTATTTTCTTGATTATCAGTAACCCGAGTTCATCTTAAATAGCTTTGGTCAAGGAATCTAAATTCTTTGGTTAAAAAATATTGTCCTTAATATTTACACAACGATCGTGAAGTTAAGAACATCATGTTCTTAATATTTACACAACACTCATGAAATTAAGGACACCATGTCTTTAATATTTTACACTGCACACACAAAGTTAAGGATACCACGTCCTTAATATTTTACATTGCACACATGAAGTTAAGGACACCATGTGCTTAACATTTACACTGCACACGTGAAGTTAAAGACGTGATATCCTAAAGTTTAAAACAGAAGGTGCTATTTCAGGACACTTTGTCCTTAATATTTAGTTGTATCACTTTATAAATACATAGCAGATGAAATGACTAATAAACTCTTTTTGATTGTTTACCTATTGTTGTCGTTTGTCTTTATGTTAGTGTATGTTCCCGGGTTTCAAATTTTTATCATGTACAAGTATGAAGACAACAATTCATAGTTCTCTTCAGGAGTTCCTCTTATCAAAGTTGAAGCATGTTGAATAGCACGTCACGCCTTGTGATACCCGATGTCTAGTCCATGCAATTTTTGCATTTCTTCCATGACAAAGGCTGGTGTATCTTCAAACCTTTGGTCTCCAATATTGTCAATAATGTAACCACTAATCAACTTTGAAGTTGCATGACTTTGATCAACTTTCATAGTGTTAAATGAGTGGTCATGATTTTTCTCAACCTTTACTATCTAAAATAGTGTTGAAATCATAAATTTTGAAAATATGCACACACCGCCCACACTTTTCATTATTGCATTTCAAAGAATATCTTGTCGAACTTGATATAATAACCTTGAATTCAAAATTTCCTTTAATTACTATTTAGAAAAAAAGTTAATTATACTATTCTTTTTGTCAAATATTGATCCCACTTTTATTTTATCCAAAGAAGTATTTTCTCTCAATATTGTAGTTGGAGATTCTTTTTGTTTCGACTTTGACCTTCATCTAGTTAGTTGAGTAGAGGATTTTTCATCAACTTCTTCAATTACTGGTGCACTCTGCAAGACTTGAATACCCAAAGCTTGTTGGTTGTCAATCTCTATAATGTTTTGTCCTTCCATTTGAATAAAATTGAACGTTTGAAGCACTTCCTTAAATTATTGGTTCAGGTTCGACCACATCTATTTCCATTATCTGTTGGCATTTGTCTTGATTATCTTATTGAGTTTCTATGTTGATATGTTCAAAGGTACTTGTAGAGCCAAAAACTCTTTCCGAAACATCAACAATGAAATGACATTCCTTGAAGAGTGAATGAATTTTTAGTAACTCTATACATGTTTGAAGATCTAAATATTCGGATACAAGCATTCCCTTGCTTGTTCCCAGGTTGATATCAAACCATATCATTGCTTCAAACTTGTCTCTATCCAATTTAATCACTTCAAAGACCTAGTTGACGAAATCCTCAAATCGAATTGCTTCAGGTACTAGAACAAACTTTGTTTGATGATCCAGATACTTATAGTATGCGGTCCATCTTCCATTGAAAACAACAATAATACATATTGTATCCATCCTTCAAGTCAAGAAAAGGAAAAATTCAGGACACTTTGTCCTTAACATTTTACACTACACACATGAAATTAAGGACAAGATGTCCTAAAGTTACTCAATAAAAGGTTCAAATACAGGACACTTTGTCCTAAATATTTAGACAATATTCATGAAGTTAAGGACATGATGTCTTGAAGTTAATCAATAGAAGGTGCAAATACATGACACTTTTTCCTTAATATTTACATAACAGTCATGAAGTTAAGAACACGATGTCCTAAACTTTATCAATACAAGGTGCTAATTGAGGACACCTTGACTTTAATATTTACACATTATTCATGAAGTTAAGGACACGATGCCCTAAACTTTATCAATACAAGGTGCAAATTTAGGATATTTTCTCCTTAATAATTACACAACAATCGTGAAATTAAGGACACGATGTCCTAAACTTTATCAATACAAGGTGCTAATTCAGGACACTTTGTCCTTAATATTTACACAACAGTCATGAAGTTAAGGACACAATGTCCTAAACTTTATCAATACAAGGTTCAAATTGGTTACACTTTGTCCTTAATATTTACACAACAATCATGAAGTTAAGGACACAATGTCCTAAACTTTACAACACAAGGTGCTAATTGAGGACACTTTCTCCTAAATATTTAGGACACGGTTTCCGAAAGTAACACGATGCCCCTACTTCTTATCCTCTATACTTTGTTTACTCCATGAAAATGCAATCCAAAAAAGGAAGGAAAAAAAAAACAAATCCCTTGCATCTTGTTCTCCAACAACCAAATAAAAATCCACACAAAAGGATATAGAAATATCTGAAATTTTTGAACTTACTATAATTTTATGATGAAATTTGGTGGAGAAAGTTGAATTCTCTAGTTTGAAAAAGAGGAGAAAGGAAGAGAAAACCTTCTGTAATTTGGACGAAGAGACAACGCGGGAAGGTTTATGGAGCTGAACTCTACACGTACATAAACTGAGCGAAGATTTGAGCGAAATTATTATAAGTCTAGCTCATGAGTATTTTCATTCGGATGGGTAAAGTTTATTAAAGCAGTGACTAAAGATTAAATATATTTAAACAATGACTTAAGAATAAATACATCTCTTATTAGTAGCTAATTGTGCACTCCCCCTTCTAAAAAGACGTCGATAGCCTGAAAGAGTTGAGCCGAAGTTTTTAGTCCAACTTTCAAGAATTATGCTGATTTTTTTTTGTTGAGAAAATCATATTTCTAAGAATTGATCTTCTTTAGATAGGGCCCAATTCAATTTCTAAGAATTTCTAAAAGGTCTATCAATTCAATCTTCATGCATAGTCTGAAGTAGAAAAAAGACGTAAGTTACGCACTCTAATTTTGGGGGTGACCACTTACCCCTTTAATATTGTTCAAAGTGAAATGTATACCACATTATAATATACAAAACCAATTTCAACGGGCGATCAATTAGATGTCACCGAATTTCTTTTTTTCTTTTTCCTATTTTTCTTCTTTCGTACCTTAATTAATTCCATTTTATCTAACTTTAAAAAAATTATTCTCTACAATCCTCTATTTACCCACCCCTCATTAATTTTCAATTGAACCAGAATCAAACTTTAATTTCCTACAATTTTGCAGTTTCTTTCTTTATAAAATTCGATCATAATTGCAATGGTCCACCGTAGACAGTCAAGTGAAATCCAATCCACGAAATAATTTGATCTATGGACAGCATCATTGTGGTAAAGGTCGTAATGCCAGAGGAACCCGACACTGATGAGCATCACTTAGGCCTTCATTCATGATACTCTGCTAGGATCTGCAGCGCTTCAGTAGGCCCTAGGCACTGATGTAAGGTTAAAGTTTTAACCAATGCAACATACTATCCATAAATATTGTACTCCCATAATATAATAAGGCAAGACCCAGCGAATAGAAGATACTCAGCTCCGCACAACATAGGGATTAGCGCACTTTCGGGAAGAACATAGAATAGTAGAAGATCCAGCATGCAGAACACGGCGATCATTATAAATTCACGAATTAGAAATGTTGTAATATACTCTTTCCCATAACTTCTCATACCCTTCAAGCCCAATTTCAGGTGGCGCACCCTCCACACAAGCACCGCCCGACGAAGGGGGGACGGGGAAAGCTACAGGGTTTTATTTGTTATGTTTGCATGTATAGTATGGTAAAACCAAAAGTGTAAAATGTTTACCACTTAATGCTGTGCTAATAGAATAATTAAAAAAGACTTATTCCCTAAATGACTACTCTAACTTTGTCCAAAAAAAGTGGAATACGAATGAGATCCACAATGCCATCATTGTATGGCCGATAGTAGTCCCGCGGGTGCGAATCGGTAGCTGTGAAACTAGCTCTGGCCTGATGACTGCTTTACTTTTAGCTTTTTCCTAGGGCATAGTTTGGAAATAGAACAATTCCTTCTGTCATGTATCCTCGATTAAGGCCGACTTTCTTTTTAAAGATCACTCAACGATGTGGCAAATCCCCTTTTTTAAGTCTATGAATTGGAAGCAGGAAAGACTCTTCTTGAAAGCGAGTTCAGTGGCTCTCTGGTGAGGGGTACGAATAATTCTTCAAGAAGACGAGATTAACTCGGATCAAAAGAAAATTTTTATCTATGAAGCCGAGATAGTTACCTTTCATAAAATTCTAACACTAGTAGAAATGCCTATGCTTTATTCTTCTGAAGCTGGGAAAAAAGATAAAACTAAATAAACGGATTATTCATCCAAATTTCAGTTTGAAACTCATGTAATTAACCTATTTTTCTTTTGGTTAACCCTAAAATTGGGATAGATCCATGAGAAATCTCATTAGATTTTATTAGATATGGTATAGATCAAAATGGGACACCAAAAGACCAAATTCCTTATTTTCTTTATTTTTTTAATTCACAATTACAATTATAGCCTGTCTCTGTAAGTTGAGAGTGAAACGACCGCTGTGGCGGGGTTTACCAGGTAGGTATAATTCAACGGGACCCTATCCCGTCCTGCGGATCCCACCTTTCTTCCGAAAAAAGGGAAGGAGAAGGATAAGGATCTTCTTCAGTGGNAAACAAAGGTTCCATCCTGAAAATAAAAGAGAGCTTCCATAGATAGTGCACACAAATTCTTCTTTCATTTTCCATTCCTTTCGGGTCGGAAACGCGGGCTGCTAGTGGGGCTGTGCCCATTCTCCCTCTTCTTCCGCTTTACAGTTTTCTTAATACCCTTATTCCCCTTTCATCCGGAGCTGTCGTAACTTGGGCTCATCCTGCTATACTCGCGGGGAAGGAAAAACGAGCAGTTTACGCTTTAGTAGCTACCGTCTCACTGGCTCTAGTATTCACAGGCTTTCAAGGAATGGAATATTATCAAGCACCCTTCGCCTTGATTGCCTAGCTAATGCTACCGTCGCAAGCAACCTCTCAAAGAATAGGGAGTGAACGACCCTTCTATCTAGATCGGTGATTCCGTTCGGCCGAGCCAGAATCCATCTCTTTCCATCTCTATGTTCGCTAAACTTGCTTCCTTTCTTGCTTTCATGAAGTCGACCTTAACAGACATCTCTTCCATTTTCGTAGATGGAAGATCCGGTGAATCAATTCATCCGGGGCAATACGAGTGGCATAAGCTATTTCTTATAAACAGGCTTTCGAGAAGAAATTGGAGGACTACCGAGAGCCCCGTTCGCCTGGCATCGGAAAAGTTTTCATTATAAATGGATATAAGGAGTTCACATCGTAATAGTCTAAATTTTAACCATAGGGCTTATAGACATCGGCATGTGTCCTGGTTTCCGAGTTCTAGTTCAAGGCAGGGCAGGACGGGACTCACGGGGGTTGGGGGGAGCCTTCCCCTAGGGAAAACCTAATAAGACTCATTGTAATACTTGAGTTCAAGCTCCTGAATCGGAACCAACACCACTGCATTGCGCTCGAACAGTTGAGCGGCCGCCGGCCAAGCCCTTGTATAGGTTGGGCGCTAGCTAGCGCCTTCCTTATACTAATATAAAATGTTGGGCCTTACCCTTATTTATTAGTATTAGGAAAGTTGCTTGAGGACTTCTTTCTGTCTAGGTGTAGGTAGTCCGCATCTTCACAGACATGTCTATTTCACCGAGCCTCTCTCCGAGACAGTGCCCAGATCGGACCCGAACCTGGGTGATCTATCCATGACCAGGATGAAGGTTGGGTGAAACTAAGTGGAGGTCCGACCGACTGATGTTGAAGAATCAGCGGGTGAGTTGTGGTTAGGGGTGAAATTCCAACCAAGATCCTTGTTGCTGGATATCTCGTTCGTACACATCTTCTCAACAAATAGATACGCTTCACAGAAGGAAGAGATAGAATCGCACAACTTGCTCATAGTGCAGGTCCCACTTGTATATCGTATTTGGCCGAAGTATTTAGTTCTTTCTTTCATTTAATGCCTATTGGTGTTCCAAAAGTTCCTTTCCGAAGTCCTGGCGGTCAACCTCCTGGAGAGAGCGATGTGCATAGACCAGGTGAGTAGGGATGCAACTCCGTGGACCACTCGTCGGGTGATGAATTGCGATTGGTCTAAACCTTCGACTAGCGACTTATTACGACCTGCCCAGAATGCCTATACAGACTAAGACCTTATTCACACAGCGAAGAAAGGCCCGATTTTTATAGTACTCGCTTTATAAAATTTTGAGACATGAAAAATAGGACGGATAATGAACAAAAACAAGTAGTTTAAAGTTTCTTCAATCATAGTTTTTCTTCTCCCCTAAAGCTACAAAAACAAGCAAAGTCTTATTTTGAGAAATGATCGACTTGCGTGGAAAAGAAAGAAAGAAAAAATAAAATTAGAGTATATTTTAGGATGCCAAAAGGAAAATAAATTACATATAAGAGATATAATCGAAACCTAGATTTTTTTTTTAAAGATACATTTGAAGACGCTGATGATAGGCTATAATTACGTATTTTAGTCGCTTATTACACTCTAATTTACTGCACTTTAATTGAGTTTGAGCTTTAATCGCTAGTGTTTTGCACTAATTGTGTATTTTATGCCTTGTAGGAGTGATTTCGAGCTATATATAGATGTTATGGAATGAATTCAAGTGATTTGGAGCTTTGAAGTCTGAGTAAAAGCCCAAGAAATTAAGCCGGGATCGTGTTCGGGGGTCAAATTTGATAGTTAAGAACAAACGAAGACTCGAATAGGCATATTGCACACTATCTAGTAAAATGGACATAACACTTTTCTCCAAACTCCATTTGGGCTATTTAATATATGGTTGGAAAGCTAACTCAAAGGAATACAACTTTGATGTTTTATGTTTTTCCAAATTTCGAACGGAACAGGGTGAAAAACGCGGTCGAAACCGCGATCGCGGACCTGGACGCGGGCAGAAGCAGAGAACTGGTAAATGACCGCGCCCGGCCCGCGTTTGGCCGCGGCCGCAAGTGTCCAGGAGTAAAAAGAGGTCCCTTTTCGCGTAGGAGAAGGTATAATTATTTGGGCCCGACCCTACTTGGTATATATACATGGGAGAACGTTATTTTTGGGAGATTGGACATATTTTAGACACAAAAAGGAGGCAAGAATCATTGTGAGAAGACAAGCAACAATTAGAGTTTTATATTTTCTTCCTTTGATCTTTATTTTGATTATTATGATTTTCTTTGGGTTTTTATTGTTCTTGAGCATGAGTAGCTAACTTTTCTAATCTAAGGTTTTGGTGGAACCGGTTGGGGATGAACTAATTGTGATATTAATATAGTTTTTTTTTGGTTGTTAATCTCTATTTGTTCAACTACGTTATTGTTGTAGTTGATTGAAGGGTCCTCAATTAGCTGTGCCTATTTATTATGTATCTACTTGAGAGAGTGCATATTTAGGTAATTGTTTGAACAACATCACTCCCGGAGTATAGGCGAGAGTCATAACCAAGGGTTTAGAGGTTGGAATAGAGATAACGATACATCGGGTGCAATCTAACGTGAACTGTAATACAAACTAGCTAGCGTAACTTGAGAGAGTGCGTCTAGTAAATTATCATAATTACTTGAGAGAGATTTATGATAACTGGAGTGTTCATGATTGATAGAGACAACTAAGTCAAAACTATAGGAACTACATAAGAAGGAATTTCACCAACGGGGGAAACCATAACCTTAGACCTTTATGCCAATTGTTTACACCTTATTGTTAGTTAATCTTTAGTTTATTATTTCTGTTCAGCTGTAGTAGTATAAACAACACAAAGTGGTATTCATAACTTTTGAGAAAATTGATTATTGAGAATTTAGTACTCTAACAACAACATTTGATACGTTAATTCCCTGTGAGATTCGACTCTGGATTAAATACTCAGATTATATTTGCAACGCCCGCTTAGTCTTTTATTAGACATAGTTGAGCGTGATGAGACACTGTATAACATATAGCATATTATGTAACTTCGTCAATTTGCATAAACATATATGACGTTACGAGCTCAAAGAGCACATGATTCGCAATTAGTTGCAATGGTAATTACTAATATGGGCATGCATTGTGGTTAGTGGTACGAAACCATGCTTATTACTCAATCTTTAATTCATGACCCGGGTAAGTTAATTTGGGTCCAGCTCGATTTGGAGTATTAAAGCAATATATAATTATGTAAGATAGTGATTATTTAATCATTTATTACGATAATAACATTTTGGAGCAATACTTTATCATCAATACTAGTAATTTGATTTGGTATATTGATTGACCAAGCAATTATCACGCTTGTGAAATTAATTCAATTGAAAGTTCTGATTAAATAAGCAAGAGATGTATGTAAGTGGACTTTAGACAATAAACTGTTATATTAGTAATTGCCAACTGTTGTACTTTGGTACAATACCAAAATTAATTAATTGAGATGCTGCAAATTATTTTAATAAAGTATAATTAATTTCGAATAAAATAGATCAAGTATTGATAATTGAGGGATTAATTAATGCCACTTCATTTACTCACTAATAAGTGGTTAATACGAGCATGATAGTACTTTGTTTTTCACAAATTAATAAGAAGTAAAATAGTGTTCTCCTAACCATTTAAACTTGAATTTTTAAAAAGATCTCCATTTTTTTGAGTGAGAGATATTTCCTGGGTTTCAACATCACGCTAAAAGCCAAAAGGTTAAGGAACCAAAGATAGGCACTTCCTATACTTTCCGATACATTTAAATTAAATACATTAATAACTTTAAGATTCGGGTAATTTAACTTGCTATCAAGTTATATTTTAATTAGCAATTAATAATAATTATCTTAAATGACTTAAGTATGAAATTATTTTTTTACGTTCTCTCAGTATATATATTTCTGTAACTTTTTAATGTATTTTAGACTAAATTATAAAACGAAAAATTATAGTACTATATTTAATTGCTCGAAAAAATATTTACCGTCCTAATAAAACTAATTATATTAATTTCAGGTATATTTTTAGACGAAGGGCTGTTTAAGTTAATTTCTTTTTGTGAAATAATATCAAAGTTTTATTTAATTATGTAAATTATTTCTCATTGTGAAATAAAAAGAACCAAAGTGAAAAGGAAAAGCAAAATCAACTCTATATTTCCATTACCAGTAAATTACATAAAATATATTGTGAGATCGTGCAAAAGCCACCAATTCCTTGGTTCGAATTGTCGGAGAGAGAAAGATAGAGGTCACAGCGTAGACTATGAGAAGCAAAGCCTTCAAACAACACAACTGCTGCGAAGAACCGATCGATTAGACTTTTAGCTTTTCAGGTTTTATCCTTTTCTACTACTACTTATTTTCTCAAGTTATTAGTGGAAAGTTTGACAAAAATTGCTAAAGCTTTATTCGTTGAATTTTTGCATTTATATTTTTTCCCCTAGAATTTTGGTAAATCAGACACCCTTTCGGAATCTAGTATCTGGGTCTATCTTAGTTTTTGATTTGGTTATTAAAATTTTGGGTTGCAGCTGACTGAATTTGATTCATTTTTGAAGAGTTTGAAACAAATTTGGTGGCATTAGAATCTCAATAACACTGGCGATATGATGTGGGGTTGGGGCCAATGAGTTGAGAACTTACTATAATGATGGTTAAGGATGGAGGATTACCAATTTTGGAGCCGACTGAGTTTATTTGTTTGACCGGAGCTCTTTTAGTTTGGTTAGGGATTGTATGAGAGAGTAGGGATAGTTGTGAGATTCCAGTTTGCGCGCTGCTCGGCTATTTCACTCGATACCTACTACCTCCCACCAACACAGGTACCTGGTAACTTTGGCCGTCAAGGCTTAGGCAGATGTGAGAATGAATTTTGAACTTGAGACTTCAAGGTTCTCCTCCCACTTCATAACCACTAGGCCACACACTTGGCTATTGTGAAACCCTTGTTTTAGAGAACCTCCTTGGATAATTATTGAGTGGTGGAATGAAGCTGGTGAAAGGCAGCATAATGGATATAGAGGATAAATATAGCAGATCCAAACTATTCTGTGATTAAGGTGTAATGAAGAATCTGATACTGAGTTGCTGCTTTTGAATTCAATAGTAGTGGTTAATTGATGTGAGGTTGGGGTCGATGAGATTGACTTGGAAGCTTGTTGCATGTAACTATAATTAGATTGCTAATGAGGGGATTTCATTGGAAATTAGAAAGAGCAAGGAAAAGATGCAATGGTAAACTTATTGAAAACAGAAGAATAAGAAGCTCCGGTACACTTAATTGTTTACTAAGATTTACTGTTAGAATTGACACTTTGAGGTTTTCGCGATGTTAATCAGAATTGATTTCTCTGATTGATATAATTGATTCATAGTGAACATACTGCTGATGTTTTCCAAAGGCTTATATCATATGTGTTAAAAAGCTTACCGAAGCTTCAAAGTGGCTTTAGCTTATTTCCCTAGATCCAATTATAAAGCCACTATAGACGTACATGCTCCTCTGAGATTGACTATCAGTCATCTCAAGTCCATTTTTCCTAAAACAATCTTTCAATAGACATCAAAATCTAAGGCCCCCAAGGGTTAGCTCAATTGGAGAAGGTTGTGGGACTTGTGTTTTAGGTAACAAATTCTAGCCACTAACTCTAGTATTTAAGAAGAAAGGTAGAGGGGCGGGCCCATCATCCCCAAGTTCCGGATGCTGGCGTTGGCCCAAAAGGTTGGCTCCAGACAGATTTCTCGGTCACAAAAAAAGTATCAAATTCCAATTGAAAAATAATGTAAAATTGAAAATGAATAGGAAAGATGTTAATAAACAACAACAATAACTACGACTCTATCCCAAACAAGTTGGGGTCGGCTTTATCTTATAAAAAAAGAAGTTGGGGTCGGTTGTATGAATCCTCACTGACCATGTTACTCTATTTAAGCTCATCTCATGCCAATATTATGTAAATACAAATGAAAAGTATTAGAATTTTTCTATATTTTCTAAATGTATGAATCTCTAGAAAGCATAAGACCTACAATAGAATTGCTTTGGAACTATTAGGTCTCGCCCATATAAATCTTTTGCCCTATCTTTGGCTAGGAATTTCATTTTATCCGAGACAACTTCCTTCCGTGTGATTATAGGTCTACTCCGTCCGCTTTTAACATCTTCACTCTCCATGGTTTCACTCCTACATACCGGTGTAAGGAAAGAACTTAATCATTGTCCAATAAATTTACAGAAAAAGGTTGCTGCTTGGATATTAAACAAACTTATGAACCATTCAAGTACCTCTGCAACAATAAGAGCAATATTAGGAAACATGAAACATATAAATGTATTTTTTCCTGACATTGTTCGATGTTGCATTATTTACTCCAACTTCAAAGTAACAGCCTCTTAACAGATATAAAATTTTCTGTCTCCATTTACTGGTTGATGGACATACGATATTAGTTCCATAAGCGTCTTGACCATAGATTATCATAAACGATGAAATTAGGAAAGAAATAAAAAAAATAAATGAAGACTAAATATTTATACGAACTCCAGATATCTCTAAAAATATGTTGCAGAATTGAAATACTTTTAACACAATTAATATGACATTTCACATTCAAGCATTGGGCATCGGGCTCTTGGGGTTTGAATTAAACTCTACCCGACAATCCCTCTAAGAGCCCTCTTTATGGTGAATCTGCGACAACCTAGCCCACTAGTGATATTGTCCGCTTTGGACCTAGACCAAACGGCGTTAAAATGCGTCACCAGGGTCTAAGGCTTGTTAACTTATATACCCAACATCCCTTTTGTGTTTTGCTGATGTGAGACATACACCACTTCTTATGGACTCAGCTTCCTCGCTGAGGTTTGGCCCACCGTATGGGATTCGCTTAGACTCAGCATTTAGGTTTGCCCCGCTTAACCGGGATTTGCCTAAACTCAGTTGAACTCTGACCCACCATGGCAAGGCTGACACAAGAGTCGCTCTGATACCATCTGCGACAGTCCAGCCTGCTAGTAATATTGTCCGCTTTGGACCTAGGTCCGCACGGCTTTAAAACGCGTCACTAGGGTCTAAGACTTGTTAACTTATATATCCAGCATCCCTCTTGTGTTTTGCCGATGTGGGACTCTGTCTAAAGTCTGGGGCTCTGTCCAATGATAATGAATTTGTTTGTATATCTGCAGGCTATCTATGGTAATCATTTATTTGTCTGTCTTTCCTACCTGGAAGTTTTATTTTCGTCTTGTGTGATGGTGCAAATTGCTTTGGTATTTATTGATTTCCTCTTTTTCGGTCAGTAAGCAAAAGATTTCATTACTATAACTTGCCAAGCACTAGATAGTGCTAGGCATTACGAAAAGCAACTGATTCTAAGATTACAATGCCTCATTACCTGTAAGCTACTGATGAACTCTTATCATTTTCCCCATATCATAAATATTAGACAGATTACATCAGAATGTTATTAGTTTATATAAGCATCTATGTTAAGGCATGCATCGGTGATACATCTCTGGTTCCTCTCATTTCAAATTGTTCAAAACACATGCTATAAATGTTCTCCACATTTTCTTCAAGAGTTCAAGATTGATCGTTTGATAATGCTGGATTCATTATTGCATTCATTCGAATAGAGAGACATGTCAGTTCTTGATGCTGCTCCTAAATCATCACTTTTTACCCATGAACGTGTGCGGAGACAAATCTGCCTCAGCCCTCAAGGTTATGAATAAGTAGTGCCTTGGATTAGGCTTGAAGTTATTTGCAATTATTGCCATGTTGCTGTGTCGCAGAAGGCTAGATGAGAATGTGGGGGGCATAATGTTCATTATGGGGTGATCTAGGCTTTGTGCTCCTTAATCGCAATGCATGAGTTTGTGTTGGGTAGTCGTGAAAATTTCTCCGTGCTTTTTTTTGATCAGTATACTCTTAGATCTCATTCCACATTTTCATGTCATAAAATAAGTCAGCATTAGATTAGGAAAAGATGGGGCGTTATTGGATTAAGCTTATTTTCAGTTATAGCCATTTTGTTGTGTCCAAAAAGGATAGAAGAGAAAGTAGGAAGGGCGGTGTTCATTGTGGGTCTTTTGTACTTTGCGGTCGTTAAATGAAGCCACTGGACTTGCACTGTGATATTCGGTACTATTACCTTCCAAATTGAATTCCCATTAGGACCTTGTCTGCACTAACTGGTAAGCATCTGGCATCTGCTATCATCTAATTAGTTCTAACTTTTATGGGAATTTTTTTTGATATGTAATGTTATAGGTGTTATTGATATATGTCAATATAAAGAAAATGCTAAGGGTAGTACACCCAAAACGAATCATTACGGAATCTTCGGCATCTAACAAATTTTCATGGGCACTTTTGAACATATTATCGTGTTCTTTCATGAATTCGTTGCTTCCAAGTCCCAATACTTTAATGGCTATCGTTTCTTTTTGGCCTTTGCTTAATTTTTTGTTATCCCTTAGGACTGGCATGGATTTTGCCTATGGTGGCGAAGATCCTGCAATACTGCAGCTGCAGAAATGGGGTTCCTCGCAAGTCCAAGTCAACCTGTCAGACTTCTGTGAAGGTTTTATTTCTCCAAGACGGGAGTTATTAGCTCTGCTTTCATATCATTGTGAAGCTTTACTGCTTCCATTGCGTAAAGGTGAATATTTTTAATTCACCTGTCAGTTCAACAATAAATATTTTATATTTACCTCTAAAAGTTTCCTCTTTGCTGCAGGTAAAAGTATTAATGATCCACAAATCTCTAAGAGTTTTCAGAATGCGGATACTTTGTCTTCCTGCTCAGTGGAGTGCATGGTACTCGGTAAAACAGAGTTAGAGAATGACTGTGAGAGCACTTCTCAGTCAATTGAGACGAAGCCGTGCAACATAAATACAACGACAGTGGATTTTGGAAGATCTAACTCTTTCCCTTCTATTTCTGATGTAAAAACTGTGGCTTGGGGTATATGCGAAGATTTATGTAGTCAGCATGACAGTGTTCCTTTCAAAGAACTGCTTTTCGTTTTAGGCCGTGAGGGGGTAACTGTCCATGCTTTTTGTCAATCTTATATGACAAGTGATTCAGTAACACCCATGGAACAAGATGATGTAGGTCAAGGGCTATGGGTGGAGTGGGGGCCGTCAGCAGCCTCAGCTCAACCAGCGGGAGCTCTGTATGACTCTACCGTCCAGTCCAATGAGTCCCTGAAGGTCAGTGACACGAACGGGTCTAGTCCAACTGGGGGAAAAGCTAATAGCTGTTCTATGGAGGGTAAAAAGGAGGTGTCATCTGAGAGTGCTGGAGTAAAAAGATGGCTGCGTACTTTTTTGACTGAAGTTAAAACAACGAATTCTGATGGAAAAGTGTATACGAAGTTCCCAGATAAATCATCAGTTCCTTCATCTGCTTCAGTTGTCTCATTTAGTAATTTTCTCAGCTGTCCACAGCTTTTGGAATTTCTATTTGATGGTTGTCCCATATCACGTGACAAACAGAACGGTAATATCTCAGCCGAAGATCCTACAGAAAGTATATGTACAGATTCCACACGGATGCCCCCTGATGCTCTAGTTGATCAGATGAGCACTTCTTACAAATGTTTCAGTGTGTTCTCTAATGATGCACAATGCTTGATTGGGTTTGCCTTAAGTACAAATAAAGATGTTCAAACTAACACAACAAATATAGATGATGTAACAGGCTGTAAAGTTTTAGTTGCAGTGGCCAGGTTAATTGATTGGGGAATGCAGTGGGTTTGCTCGGTGACAGTGGGCAAATGCCCTGAGGGCAGGTCAGCAATTGAGTGGCCTGAGTTTAGGTTTTCTCATGCTTTTCTTATTTGTCTTAATGTTACTGGCTTAGTCTCCTTTTACGTTGCATTAACCGGTGAACATATAGCATGTATAGATCTGTTAAATGTGTGTGGAGTTTCTCCTTCCATAGTATCTCACGAACAAAAGAATTCATCTCTGAAGATTAGAGAAAGTCGTATTGAAGAGAAGAAATGTGGTCAGTTCATCAATCAGGAGGGAGATTATGTTGGTAGAAGAAGGTTCAAAAGGCTTTTTGTCATTTCCCATTCCTTGACTTTTTGTGTGATCGATGAATATGGTTTAACATATGTAATAAATGTGGATGACCATATCCCAAAGAAGTACTGTTCACTTGAAAAATTACACCCTCAGTATCAACAGTTGGGTAATGAAATGTTGGCTGCTTGGGAGGTAGGTTCCGCTGAAATTGGCTATCAAAGGGTCTTTTCTGGATTTTTCGGTGGGAAGGAACAAAGTAACTCATCCATTATTAGAGAGTCTTCTTTTACTGCTAATACACATGGGGAAAGGAAGTATGACTCATATGGGAGTAGCCTATCTGATGCTACCGATGTTAATAAGAATAGGATCTTTGGTAGTAGATCGCATTCATGCCATAGCAGAAAAGTTTTCATTGGTATAGATGGATCCAAAGAAGATGCTGTTGTTTGTTTTTCTCCTTTTGGGCTCACTCGGCTAGTGAAGAGAAAATATTCTGAGGGAAATGTCAAGTGTCAACTTGTTCATTCCAGTTTACATGTAAACTTGACTGTAAATGATGACAGCTGCTATAACATTCAAGGTTGGGATGCTATAGTTGACGAAGCTATAGGTTGTAGTTTGCATGGTTCTTTGTATTTGGTCACAAAGGACGGTATTGCTGTAGTTCTGCCTCGTCTTTCACTTCCTTCGAATTTTTATCCTGTCGAAGCAATTGGATACCAACAATCTTGTTATAGTGCTGGCTCAAAGTATGGGGTACATAAGCTTCATGAATTTGAAAGCACGAAAAGACCTTTTTCTCCATGGAAAGTGGAGGTCTTGGATAAAGCTCTCTTGTATGATGGGCCTGAAGTGGCAGATCAATTATGCCTGGAAAATGGTAATTTGTTGAAGCTGAAATACACCCTTTTACTAGCCTTCACATTTTTCTCCCCATGAATAGATTAAATTATAAATATGTTCTTTTAGAGTTTATTTGGCCTAATTGTCTGTGTCCTACTTTGTTACTTGGTGCTGCACTACTGCTTGAGTTTTACAGTTTTCGCACATGCTTTCGTTGTTAATATATGAAGATTATCTTACTCTTGTTAGCATTTTTCTTTCAGGCACTGGGTTTTTTGTGCTTTGTGACTTTTTGATAGAAGTTTCTTGTTTAAAATTGCTCTAGGAAAAATAATTAAAATGATCTTACTCTCGTTAGATTATTCCTTTTAGTGATGGGCTTTAAAGTTGCTCTAGGAGAAATACTTAAAATTATTTTACTCTTGTTAGATTTTTCCTTTTAGTGATTGGGCTATTTAAGGCTTGTTGACTTTTTGACAGAAGTTTCTAGTCTAAAATTGCTCTTGTTGTCTAGCTTTCTGTCAGCTTTACTCTTTCTGAAACAACCTTTGGGAGTTGGCAGTTGAGTTATTGCAGAATATGAGATTGTGTTAGTATAATCTAAGCAGTGTTATTAAAGGCTCACTTGAGTCGTACTTAAACCTGAAGTTTGGTGCTGCGCGGACTGGCGTCTTGTCTTTTGCATAAATGGCGCTAAAACACAGGCATCAAAGAACTAAGGCATGTGAAACATCTCCCGTGGGCTCCATCGTGAAAAGAGCAACACTAAACAACAAAGACAGTTCATTTATATTGCTTAGCTGTTAAGAAAACCGTGTGAATAAATATTTTTGTGACTAGGCGTAGGAAATTAAAAATTTAATGTTTGAGAAGTCATAACTAAATTCTAATTACTTTGGTTTAGTTTTCTTTCTCATCAATTTTATAACTACTGATGTTTCTTTTACTTTAGTTAGCTTTACTATTTTTACTGTCATTACTTTATTTTCATCTTAGCTTTTTTACTCTTGTATTTGTCAAACCTGTTTTGAAAACCGCTTTTCTTGAGCCGAGGGTCTATCGGAAACAACTTCTCTACACCACAAAGGTAGGGGTAAGGTTTGCGTACACCCGCCCCTCCCCTGACCCCACTTGTGGGATCACACTGGGTATGTTGTTGTTGTTTGATAACTAACCTAATTAAAGGCTTACTGTCTGTTCACATCTAAATAGAAAAACAAATGCCTTCTCAACTTGACTGAGTTTTTACTTCAATAATTTCATTTAACTGCAGCTTTTCCAATTTTCATCTCGATGTAATTGCTGTTTTGTGATTATAGTTAATCTTTGTTGCCTTACATGTATATTCTTAATCCTCTCTTCTTTTGCTCTTTTTTTCTTATTTTCCATTATAGTCCGCGCTTTAGTTGAGTTTAGTGCTTAAAGCTCAACCTACCTTGGCGCTTGCCTGTCCTTCTTGCCTTTGATAACACTGGATCTATGTTATTTAGGCTTGCTAGAGTACTTTGTCTGTTCCTTCTCCCTGATTGTACTCTGTTTTTTCCCCCACCTTTTTTCAGAACCTTCCATTATAGGGTTTCCTCAGTTATTGAACTTTGGCTTTCCATAATCATTCCCCGGGTGAAATAGTTTTCTAGCACTGAAATGTAATGACTTTTTTTGTAAAATGAATGTTGCCTAGTTTTATTGAATTTTAGAAGTTGATAATCTTGGGAGAGCCTCTCTAAACCTGTCTGAAGACTTCAGGGTGCGGTAGCTGCATTAGAGAGAGCACGCTGATTGCACTAATTTGTGTGACTTCTCTTGACTCAAAAATCTAAGATATTGAAAGAAAAGATTTAATTTTCAAGATTCCTTCTGGTGCTTCACCTGTGGAAACATTTCATCATTTCAAACTCATGAGGATGAAAATGGAAGGAGATAAAGCAAAAGAAAGCAAATGATAATGAAATGTTTAGATTACTTGTCTCTACTTCAAGGCAGTAATGCTTTGTGTCAAGGTTTTCTTTCCAGTTTCCTTATTCTTTTCCAAGTTGAAACTACTAGAATATTTTGTGGAGTGTGACTATCGTATTGCAATTTCATTGGGTAGCATACATCAGGTCTGCACTTTATAGTGCTAGTGTTTGTTGTCGAATCAAGTTCTTTAATTACCAGAGAATATATTTGTGAAAAGTATTCTAGGAACAATATTTTCTTGTACTGCACAAACTAACTCATGCCCCAACAAAAACCAGCTGATTTTGGCTAAGAACCTTTTTCTTTTCCTGGAGAAGAAGAAAAAGTTGATATGCAGGAAGTGTGATGTCCTTTCGCAAATTTTGCAGGATGGGACTTGAGTGTTACGCGGATTCGGCACTTGCAGCTGGCATTGGAATACCTAAAATTCGAGGAGATTGAAAAGTAAGTTTGAGTAGCTTATTGTGAACCTAATTATTAGAATGGCTATAAAAATGAGTAGCATGTAGAAGTATAGATTGGAGCATTTTAAATTAGCTGGTACATCTACTGAGATATACAACATGACTAGTACTTCGAAAAAGTTTTACTAGGAAGATCTTTGAACCTCTGCCTTTTTTGCTCTTAATCGTTGTACCTGAATCTAAAGGACTCTGAAAATCTTTCCGGGTTTTTTAATTTTCATTAGGTAATATTCTAAGAAATGAGAGCTGAAGGCAGCTTGTGCATTATTTTAATTTAAAGTATACCTTTGTGGACTAGATATTGTCTGAACTCTGAAAATTTCTGTTCTAGATTTTATTAAAACGCTTGTTGCAAAGTTCTTCTAGGTATTGTCTCCAATTGATTAGTTTGAGAAACTACTCGTGCCAAAATGGAAGATCCACATCACCTCTCGGTTGTAAAGTCGTTTTTGACTAGTTCCCAAGCTTGTTAGAAGCTGATTAGTTGACTGAATGCTGTTGCAATGGGCTCACCCTTGTCTCATAGGCTTATCTCTGTCCAATCTACTTGTTTTGTTTTAACATGGGTGGACACGGGTAAAAAAGTTTATTAAGAACGTGAATAATAGTTACCTGTTAACAAAGAGAGATATGTCTAGAGGGAGAAGCTCCTACTTCTCTCTAGAATCAAGGAAGCTAGATCATTTGTCCTACAGGGAGGCTCTTTCTGGCTATCCTTAGAGCTCAGTGGAGGCTGCCGGAAGCTTGATACAGGCAAAGAACCAAGGGTTTCTTTTGTCAGATGAACATACTCAGAGAAGAAAGAACTTTTTGAAAACATGCTTGCTTGGGAATTTTTCGAAATGGGTAGATTCTCCAGAGGCAGTAAGAAACTGGGCTATTGAGGAATGGGGTGTAGAAGATGGTAAGAAAAATCTCTCAACTTGTGGACACCCAATTTCAGTTTCGATTTGCGAACGAGGAGCAGACCATCAAAGTTCTTCAAGGAGAAAGGAGGTGGTTGGGGGAGAACTTTTTGACTGGTAAACTTGGTAGAACTTGCAGGATGTATCGACCCACTCTTTTCTGGCGACACTGCAGTGGTAAACTTTGTAGGGCTACCGGCACTCTTGTGGTGCTTTGATCTTCTCAAAACGATTGGAGATCTTTGTGGAGGTTTTGTTGATGTAATCTGTAGCTTGTATGACTTGATGGGAGTCAGAATTATAGTGAGTAAGAGAGATGGTTTCCTGTTTCAGTGGTGGTGGATGATGGGGATATGGAGTTTCGTTTGTGGATGTTTCCAGAATTTCGCCCAGAGAATGCTGGGGAAGGAGGATGAGGGGGGAGATAGAAGGGGGTTTAGGAGAGAAGTTGGGGGTGATAGAGGTAAAGGGGTTTTTCACTAGCTGGGATTAATGGATGAATAGCCGCTAACGGCTAAAGTGGATATGGTCCACGGGGGTTCTGAATTGGTGAAGGGAAGAAGGTTTAAAGGGGGGATGGATGGACATAAATACCCATGGATTAGTTAATCCAGTTGCTGGTTTAGACTCATACTCTGAAACATTGCTGTATCTCTTTTTTGGCGTTTTGGTGTAGACTAGAAGATGTCAACACACTGGATAGAATGTTAGACCTCCACAGCTTCCCACAGAAATGTAAAGGAACTGAGTTTGTATATAATTTTTGGCACTATCTTCCTGATTCTTGTAAAGGAGCTATGATGTGTTTTGCTACCCGGTGAAAACCAGTTACAGTTGATTGAGTGACAAAGGGGCAGCACAATATTAATTTTACTAATCAATAGAATAGTACTTTAAGAAGGGAAGCTTTGGCGTAATTGGTAAAGTTGTTGCCATCTGACCAGGAGGTGACGTGTCCGATCCGTGGAAACAACCTCTTGCAGAAATGCAGGGTAAGGCTGCGTACAATAGACACTTGCAGTCCTGGTCTTCCTTGGACCCGCGCATAGCGGGAACTTAGTGCACCGTGCTGCCCTAATAGAATAGTGCTTTAAATATTAAAAAACGCGGGGCTTCGGCTGTCCTGCTTTATATGCACCTGTTGCTTTACTTGACTTTTCCTTATGATACGTAAGCCAAGAACAAAGGTAATAACAAAAAGGACATATTACTGATCAGGGCTCCAAGACCAATATGTAACGAGAATATTAACTTGGGCACCACTCGTTTGGACCAGCTATACAAGAGAGATAGAGACTGAAAAACACTAAAAGAAAAGCTTAGCGATACTACCTCAAACTCTAAAGTATTAAGAAACACCAATAATACTACTTTGTCTCAGATTCGGCCCACAACATTATTGGATAAACGAAACTGGATGTGAATTGGTTTTTGGTTTAGTAGTTGACAGTCATTTCATCTCTAAAACATCAGTTTTAGGTTTGTGCCTCCGGAGGACTTCTAGAGACATGGCATGTTATAACATCTGATGTTTGTCTATCGGGTCATTACAAATGCTTAAACTGGATGTGAATTGGTTTTGGATTAGTAGTTTACAGTCATTTCATCTCTAAAGTATCAGTTCTAGGTTTGTGCCTCCGGAGGATTTATAGAGACATGGCATGTTATAACATCTTATGTTTGTCTATCAGGTCTTTAGAAATGCTTACTCATGTCAATTTGGCTGAAGAAGGCATCTTGAGGATGCTCCTTGCTGTTGTTTATCTGATGTCCTGCAACGTTGGTAATGATAACGAGGTCGCCGCTGCATCAAGGTATGCAGTCTTGTAGGTGTGTTGTTTTATGATTTAATGTTCTGAAATTCTTCTCCTTGAGTGTTTTTCTATGTTTACTTAATCTTGTCATCTGTGATTCTTAAATTCTATAATTATCCTTCCTTTTTATGTTTGCTTGATGGGCTCTCTGGCCATGTTGTCAAACAGGAAAGCGTTGAAAAGCGTCAAAGTTTGTTTGGGCTTTAATTGCAAATTGCAATTAAACCATGTGCTTTATGAAAAAGGCTCAAATGGAAAAATTAAATACGTAAAAACAGCAATTTATAAACAAAATAATAATTAGAAAAAAACCTACAATAGACGAAAAGCAAAGAGGTATAAAATATAAATTATGTCTATCAAAAATTAAAGAAGACCTTTTTTATTTCTAATTCAGCCCAACTAGCTAGGGGTTGAGGCCTAGTAGTAGTATATTTACCGCAGTTATTAATTTGTCATAAATTGTGTGCTTCACTTCAAAGAAGGGTGCACTTCACTTCCCGCTTTTGGCTTCAAGTCCCATGGACCTAGTCGCTTTTTTGCACTTTTCGCTTTTCAAACACTGGATTTCTCATATATGTAGTTTTTTGGTTTTGAAAGTTATTGATTAACTAACGGATACGCCCATTAAGGAATCCCAAAGTTAGCAAGTGACGTACTATTGAATTTTACCATATCATTCTAGGATTGCATGAACGACCCCATCTATGAATTTAAATTGTTCTATTAGTAAGAGGGGAAAAAAGGACTAAATGGGCACGTGCTTGATCTCTGGCCAAGTACGCAGAAATATTTCTGTTGACTGTTGCATTGTGACTTGTTTCCAATACCTTTGCTTGCTCTGATATCAAGTTAAATTGTGTGAAGGATCATCTGGAACTAGCTTAAGCTGTTACTGAGGGATTGCAACAGGCACTTCATCATTTCTAATGGTGGTATAGTCATTAGTTGTTATAAAGCTTGGTTGAACTATACTGTGGTACTACGAGATAATATTCTTAGTTATGTGGTTTGTTTACAGTGGTTGAGTAAGATAACTCATTGCTTATTTTTTTGACATCTTCGTTATTGTCTGAATTCACTTAGAGTTCTCTTTCTTATGCTTAGATCTTGATACAGGCTTCTTGCTTTAGGAACTGGCTTTGCCACCAAGATGATACGGGAATATGGTTTATTGCAGCATAAGAAAGATGGAATGGAGTCGTGGAAAGTTGGAGGCGTGCAAAATTCTTTTCTTTCTTCAGAGTTGATAGATAGTATACCTGATGAAACAGGAGATCTAGAAAGGCTTCATAAGATGGCTCACTTTCTGGAGATCATACGGAATCTGCAGTGGCGACTCACGTACAAATGCAAAAGGCTAGGCCAAGAATTGGTATTTTTGTCCGGTCCTCCAAAGTTCATTGAAATCAGCTGCTTGATGTTGATACGTATTACATCTCCTTTTATTTCATGGTCTAGGTGGATCAAGGTGACGCCCTAGGTGAGACAGATTTGTTGCAGGACGAGTCCAGGATTCTAGATGTTTCTGCTGATGTCTTATCTCTGGAGGCATCAAACCAAAAAGGTCTGATTCCTGCTTCTGAGATGGAGAGAAACAATGGTGAAGCCCTTGCTTTGATGCCCGTGGATGCATTTGATTCCAAAAACATTTCTGCTTTGGACACTTTTGAGGAACCATCTTTAATATCTGAAGGAAATTCTTTGAAAAGAGTTTTTTCCGTAGAAAATCCAAAGGATATGATTGCACGGTGGGAGATAGATAATTTGGATGTGAAAACAGTTGTCAAAGACGCTATACTTTCTGGTCGTCTTCCTCTAGCTGTTCTTAAGCTGCATCTTCATCGTTCAAGAGATTTAATGTCAGATCAGGAAAATCAGGATACATTCAACGAAGTTCGTGAAGTTGGAAGAGCTATTGCTTATGACTTGTTCCTGAAGGTAGGTCTTTTCCTATTTTCATTTGAAAAAAATATTGTATGTCTAATGAGTTAGCTACCGTTCATGATCAGGGTGAGACTGGACTTGCTGTAGCAACACTTCAGAGGCTGGGGGAAGACATTGAAACCAGCCTTAAACAGTTGGTTTTCGGCACTGTTCGGAGATCTCTACGGATGCGAATTGTTGAAGTCATGAAAGGACTCGCGTATCTTGGACCACATGAGTTGCAAATTTTGGAGAAGATCTCACTTATCGAGGTAGGTGGAATTATTGTTACTAAAGTTCCTGTAACTGTCTCTATGAGTCTAGATTGTAGTAGAATTTTGAGCTGACGGTTTGTTTTTGCACAAAGAGGGTTTATCCTTGCAGCAGTTTCTGGAGTACCTTCTCTTGCCGGCACAAAGAGTTCAAGGGAGTATCAAACGGAAATGCAACAGAAGAAATAAAACTGCACTTATTGGCTCCGTTGGGTAGAGACCTAGTTATTGCCTGTGGTGAACTTGATGGAGTTGTGTTGGGTTCATGGATAAATGTCAACGAACAACCAAATGCTCCTGAAGCTGATGATGATAGTACTCATTCTAGCTACTGGAGTGCTGCTGCTGTGTGGTTTGATGCCTGGGATCAGAGAGTTGTTGATTGTGTAAGTAACTTTAATTGTTGCTTCCAAAAAATTGCTGTTTATTGTAAGGGGCGTCAAATGGGCGGGTTGGGTCAAAATTTGGACCACTGAAAGTGGGTTGAATCATTCATCCCGTCCAAACTATGCTTAAGTCAAGATGGGTTGGGTCAACTTGGGCTAAATAATTGGTCATAGCCTTACCTGCCCCACTCAAAACCATCTTCTTTGCTTGTTTATTCGTCTTTTATAATTTGTTTAATTACCAAATTCAAACTAAAACATCTTTTCTTTATTGACAGAAAAGTGGATTAAATTTTGGAGACACTTCTTTTTCTACTTTCTACTGAATCTTTGTTTTGGGTCATTTTGGGATACCGAGTTGCAAGTTGACCCAAATTTTTAAATGGATTAATTTGGGTTGTTCCCGAATTGAGTTTCATGGATTATTCCTGACTCAACCACCCATGTTTCAGCGGGTTGGGCGGGTGTATATTTGTATTGGTCAAATTTAACACCCCTATTTATGGGACAATAATTTTGAATTATCTACCATGATTCTTCCCCTCTGTGATTGTTATGTTATGATTCACCTCATGTGACAGTATAAATTTAAGCTGTTAAGAAAAGAATGGAAATATCTAATCTATTAGGTCCTAGAAACTGCCCTTATTGTTAAGGCTAGATTGTTTTGGATGTACCTTGTGCTTAGAGTGAGGTGACAATTGGTAATGGTGGGACTTCAACTCAGCACCTCGGCCTGTTATCTTGTTAAATTATGTGGCTACACTTTTATTTAAAACCTTAAGTTATTAGTTAGTTAGGGAAGAGGGTTTTCATTAATTAGGTTTCGACAAAATTCTTGTGTATGTATATATTGCGTATATGTGTGTGTGTGTGTATTATATCTTTGTTTATTTTTTTTATGTTGAATTTTGAAGAGTGGAAAAAGTTGAGACTTGAGAGGACTTAGGATACTTGACATGCAATTCTTAAGTTGGATGTTTCCCTTAACTGGAACTTGAATCCGAGCATCGACTCTGAAATTGAAGGCCCTTAACTATAGACAATCACTTCTACAGGTTTTCTCGCTGTCCCTGGTGATACTACTCAAAAGTCAGAGCCACAAGCTTGTTTTTCATTGTTATTTATGATCTTTAGCTACACTCCTTTTCCTCTAAGTCTCTCATTTGCACTTCTCTTTGACTTGATGTCAGATCAATGATGTGGATGCCTTTCAATGATGGCCTTTTACCAGATCATTGCTAGATGTATAATCATTTAAGTGACTTGTTTTTACATTCCTCGAAATGTGCACTTGTTAGCAATTTAGTTCCCTGGCCAATCTAGGTAGCAGTTCTCCATGTTCCAAGTGCTTTCTGCACCTAGCAAAGTCTTGTAATTTAAGTTATTGTACTCCTACTTTTCAAACTAATTAATTAACATGATGATTCATTTATGAGAAAGACGCTAGAATTTGCTACACATAAATATGAAGTAGAAAACTTTGGAAAAAGATTGCACTCATACCATGCCCATAGAATTTAAATATTCAGGTAAAGTTTCTGTATAGTTTGAAAAATCTAATACTGCTACTTTGAAACAGAACTCTGATTTGCTCTTGTGTTTTCCATTTAGCATGTTATTTTCTTTGAAAAACACATCTTGATTCAAATGAGTTGTCATAATCACGAGTTAGCTACTCTTTACTGGCAGAATATTGACATTTACTAATTGGATCCTTTCATTCGAAGGACACTGCACCTTTGTCTGTTCGATTAACAGCTTGTCAACTTCTTATTGCTTTTTTTAAAGACTGAAAGCATTAAAAAGATGAATCAACTAATGTCAGTCATCCCAAGCACTCTTTACTGGCCAGGAACTAGAGCCAAGGGGTCCCAACGCAGGAAGCTACTCCTTTTCCGCAACTCCATCCTTAATGGCTCGGAAAATGAAGCTTGAATATTATAGAATCAAATGTTTTTCTTTTATTTTGATCATTTCTTTGATCCTGTTGATTGTATCATATCCGTTTTTTATTTTCATTATTCCATCTTGAGTTTAGGTGATCTTAGTGTTTAGTAAAACCTCTTTGCTGGCAATAAACATAATCTTATTTGCTGACAGATAGTGCTGGATCAACCTTTCCTTATGGGGGTCAATGTTTTATGGGAGTCACAACTTGATTACCACATTCGCCATAGTGACTGGTTGGATGTTTCAAGACTTTTAGAGGTAATTCCATCATATGCATTAACCAGTGGAAGCCTCAGTGTCAGTTTGGATGGTGTAAGCTCTTCACCAGTTGACGAATATCTTCAGAAACCTCATGACTGTGGCAGTTACATATATTCTCTTGAAGAGGTGGATGCTGTTTGCATGAATGTACCGAGTGTCCAAATTTTCAGGTTTTCTGCGCACAGCATGTGCTCCACGTGGTTGCTAATGCTTATGGAGCGAGAACTTGCTAAGAAATTTATTTTTCTGAAGGATTACTGGGGAGCTCCTGCTGATATTGTAGCTCTTCTGGCACAGTCAGGTTTTATTCGTGTTGTGCATAAATCTTTACCGATGGATGAGCTGGCTGAGAGCTGGCCAGACTCTGTACTAGATATTAGTGATGCTAGAACTCATCCACATTCCATCGAAGCATTTCATAAGGTTATTGTTCACTACTGTTCACAGCACAACTTGCTGAATTTCCTGGATCTTTACCTTGACCACCACAAATTGGCTTTAGATCATGAATCAGTTTCCTGGATGCAGGATGCAACAGTGAGTAAACCCGACTTATCATTGTGTAATAATATTTTGCTTTGGTTTCGGTATCATGTGTGAATTTTCTTTAATGTGAAAACCATAGAGTTTCGATCTTATTATTGGTTGTTGCTTAGCCATAATGGAGACCCATGTTCATTGATGGTTTCCGCTTTTGAAAAGCTGAAGTGTCAAAACTGACTGTTGGAACCATGTAATAGGTGATGTTCGCTTCTATATTTATATATTTTTATGATAACTGTTGTTAATGGTATTTAGGTTTAGTGCACTTTTAATTGGAATAAGGTCAAAACATAATGTTAATGAAGGCTTTCCTTTATTTATGGTTGTCATAAGACTTAATTTTCATCAAGTTACAACAGTGATTAATCTCCTCATTAATCTGATCAAATTCAGGGACTTGGACAGTAAGATAACTGGGCACAAAAAGCTGCTTGCCTTTTATATAAATTGTCATTTCAAAATGTCCACCAAAAACCTGTAAGGGCAAATGCTTCATTCATGCTCTGGGAACATATTTGCCTGAGCGATTCTGTAGATGCTACTGGTATAATTGTCTTCTTTTTGCAAGCAAAGCCAAAATTATTCTTTATTAATCTTGTTTCATTCATGATCGTTTTGTCTGAAAAAATATTTCTTGAAACTCCTTCCTTTTAGGTACCTATAATTGATATACTACCTTGCTAATAGCATGTGTACTTGCTTTCTTCATTTTTAAGATTACAGTCCCTATACAGGTTTTTCGGTGGACATTTTGAAATGACAATTTGTATAAAAGTGTTTACTCCAACCAATTTATATAGTCTCTAAACACTTGATATAAATTGTCATTGCAAAATTGTTCTCTCCAAATCAATAGCTCAAATGCAGCAGCCACAGTAGGGAAAACTCCAAGGGCACACCCTTAGTGAATTACTCCAGACTCCAGTAAGGGACTCCTGTGGGAGGCGCATACATCAGAACGTGCCAAATGACAAGCCTTTCTCTTTTATTTTTTCTACCCTGGGAAGCTGGAAGTTTTTGAAAGAAATTTGGGCCTTTAACTTCCCAGCAATCCAGACAGCCTTAGATTCTTCTTTTGTAGATCTCATTTTCATTTCATTGGAGCTCTTCTTTTTGTTTACTTTTTCCTTTGACCTGTTTGTGGATAAGTGAAAATCTGCAGTGGTTAGCCCTTTCTCTTTTCTTTTGTTTTGTTTGACATCTAAGTCTAGATTTTGTCACACACAGTATATCTGAAAATCATTTTGTAGTTCTCCAGCTCTCACAGGAAAACTTGGTTCATTACTCCGAGGTGGCTTTTATTAGGTTAGCTGTATGCTAGTATAAGCCTCCATGGACCTTAGTGTAGTCCTTCAGGGCGCAACTGATCAGAGAGCTTCATTATTCTCCACTATGTGGTATATAAATTGTCTATATGAAAATACTAGTGGGGGATCAAACAAGAAATTGGTCTCAAGTTCATTTGACTAGCAGACACCTAGTTACGTTTCGGTGCAACTTGCCTTTGGATCTTGCTCCGCTGAGGCCTTTTATGCCCTTTCATTCCGGAAAGCTTTTTATTATGCATCGTCTCTAGTTGCTAATTTCCTTTAAAAAGATCTATTTGTTTATAGTGCTATATATTTTCCTTGTGAACTATCTTTTTGTGCGTTTTGACAGCCCAATTCACTATCCTTTTGGTTTTCCTTCTATATGATCACCAGGGAGATAACCAATGGGCAAAATGGTTGCTCTTACAAAGGGTCAAGGGAAAAGAGTATGAAGCGTCATTCTCTAATGCCCGCGCTGTTGTATCACATAATTTGGTTGCTGGTAACAGTTTCAGCACTATGGAGATAGAAGACATAATACATACTGTTGATGACATTGCGGAAGGAGCAGGAGAAACGACAGCTTTAGCCACATTGATGTATGCTCCAATTCCGATTCAAGATTGCTTGAGCAGTGGTAGTGTTAACAGGCTCTATAGTTCTGCACAGTGTACATTGGAGAATCTTAGGCCATTCCTCCAGCGCTTCCCTACTCTGTGGCGTGCACTAACTGCGGCATGTTTTGGACAAGATCCAACTTGCAGCACTATAGGTCCTAAACCGAAATGTGAGTAGCTACTCCATTCCTAAATCTGCTGGCCGCCTTGAAGGACCTCAAGCAGTTCTCCAATGATGGCGGTTTAAGTGTTTATCACATAGGCCTAACCAAAGTTGCACCTTCTTCTGATTATGACCTTTTCCTTATTAACTATGTGTCTTCTGCAGTATTTGGGTACTCTGATTTATTAGACTATTTGAATTGGCGCGAGAATGTGTTCTTCTCTTCGGCACATGATACTTCACTCTCACAGATGCTTCCGTGCTGGTTCCCTAAGACTGTCCGAAGATTAATTCAGCTTTATGTACAGGTTGCCTATGATCCTTCAACCGTCGTTTAACTT
Source organism: Nicotiana undulata (assembly GCA_005239495.1). Classification (NCBI taxonomy): domain Eukaryota; kingdom Viridiplantae; phylum Streptophyta; class Magnoliopsida; order Solanales; family Solanaceae; genus Nicotiana; species Nicotiana undulata. The sequence goes on from ML280519.1 coordinate 84,010, forward strand.
AATTTCTTGCTCTTTCTTAAGATTTCATGGGATGGAAATTGCAATGTAGGATCTCCGACGACTTTACCCTATGGAGATACTAGTCTATCTTTGGCAGTTACTAAGTTGACTATAACCAACTCTAACGATTAAATTCTTAATGTGTGTCCATTCATGCTTGGTTGTGATCATGTTCTTTCTGTAATGGCAGGGCCCACTTGGTTGGCAATCAATTGCAGATTTGCCGGTGGGTGATCCCTCTCTTCTAAGGGACATTGTTCCTTCTGACATCAGCCCCTTGTCCTGGGAAGTTGCCATCCAGAAACACATTGAGGAGGAGCTGTATGATTCTTCATTAAAGGTTAGTAATGCTTCTGTGATCATTTACTAATGTCAAGCTTTGAGACGCTGTCTTTTCGCGTCTCGTTACCTTATCTGAAATTGTGGGTGTTGAAGACATAATTAAGTAAATAATAGTGTGCTTTTTCTAATAACTTAAGCTTTTAGATGAGATGATCATATTCTTCAACATGGTACCAGATCAGGTAGAATTCATGGATTTGAGTCTCATTGCCACCTATATTCAATAAGAATATTGCACGTGCTTGGCCCATAAAAAGAACCAGGCTTGCATGCAAGGGGATGCGTGGAAGAGATAATTAAGTAAATATAAGTGTGCTTTCTCTGACAACGTTAGCTTTTAGATGAAATGGTCACACTTAAAGGCCCGTTTGAGGCATGCTTAATCCTTGATGCAACTCAAGCTAGTTGATGTGTGTCGCTTAACTGGCCATTTAGTGCGGGCACTATGCTCACCTCAATGTCTACGGATCTGTCTTAAATGGAGACAACACTAAACAATAAAGATAGAAAACAAATCGATTTATTAATTTATGAGGAAATTTTATGGATGAATTTAGTAGTAATTATGTTGTGAAATTTTGAATTTTGTAAAAACTTAAAGTTAGAAATTTAAAATAGTTTTTCTTTATCAAGAAATTTTGAAATGGGTTTTGAATTTGCTGATATGGTTATGACTTATGTATTCTAATTAATTTTGATGTTTTAAAGCTTTGTCCATATAATTATTGTTAGTTTTGGGAATATAGTGTATGGATATTGTTTAGAATCAACGAGGGAGATATTGTTGTATAAGAAGATGAAGTTTGGACAAATATGTCAGATAGAACTTGTATGTGATATCAAGCCACTCTTAGTGTTTCATGTGAGAACTAAACACTTAGAGATCAACGATTACTTTGTCAGAGAGAATATGCCCTTGGGTGATATTGTCACAAATTTCGTGAAGTTAAATGATCAACTTACTTTTACCAAGTCCCTTAATGACCCTTGAACTTGTTATATTTTTAACAAACTTGGTACATGCGACTTGTATGCACCGGCTTGGGAGGGAATTTGTTTTTGGGGTGGGGGGTGGGGGGTAAGGGGAGTTGTTGGGAATGGTGTATAATATGTGTAGAATCAGTTAGGGAGATATTGTTTTTTTGTAACTACGTAATCTTGATTTTTTCCCTTGTTTATAATAGGTAGATATACTATTTAAGATACACTTCTCGTTCTTTCTCCCATGTATTTTCATTTCTCACAGTTAGTAAGCATAGTTATTTTTTTTAAATTACATGCATGTTACATTAATTTTTTCCTCATCTAGGCCTTTCTTCATTGAAACCCCCACTTTAATTCAGATTTGTGCTTAAAGCCCAACAGACATTTGGCGTTTTTTTGAAGCTTTTCACCTTTGGTGGCACTTTCTAATGTTCACTTTGGTAGTTTAGTTATAGTGACGAGTTTTATGACACGTTGCATGCTTACCACCTTGCACTTTCATAGGTGATAGGACAAATGTCGCCTGCAACACAAATAAAATAGTCATCATACTATTCCTGATAGACATGGCAATGATATCTATGACCCAAACACTTGCTAATGTATGTTTGGATAATGTTAATTCACCAGAGACAACATAGGTTCACTTGCTTTTATGTACATGTTTATTAGGTATTATTGTTGATCATTAGTGGCATGCGAAAAGGGCTAGAACAAAAAGTTTAAACTTCTCCTCATTTGAATTTTTTTTGTATTCTTTAGAATTGTATATCAATATATTGTGTCATCGTGCAACATTTTTAGTCATCTAGGTGTCCAGTCTTTATAATTGCTTTCTCCGTTAAAGCAAAGTGAGATTTCCAAAGGAAAGACATGGATCCTCCATCTAATTAGTATATGTGGATGCTCTTTGTTAGAAGCAAAAGTAAACTATGTATAAGAAGATGAAGAAAAAAGATATATTCAGAGAAAAGTTCAATCTTTTATCTACTAAATGATACCTAGTAATTCTCATTGCATAGAACATACTATATTCTGTGGTGAGGGCAAACTGAGAATACGGTTTTTCTATATCTTTTGTTTTCTCTTTTCCTGTGATGTCAAACACAAAATAGGTTTATCATGCAATGTGTTTTTGATTCTTGATGACTCCTATTTCATTCATTGTTGTTTCCTGAGTGGGGCAAGTGGACAAACACTAGAAGAATCTGCAAATATCTAGGTTTTATTGCTCTTGTATTTCAATGTCACCCAAATGGGTATATTCAGAATTCATTGGTTGCGAATATCTGTGATGCAATTTGAAAGTTACTTAAGGTGCTCACAATTTGCCTTTCTTGTAGCCTGGTTCCTTTTTTAATTTTAACTGTTTTCATGTTTTCGTCCCTAATCTATGTTACTTTCTGGCTCTAGGAATCTAGAGTTGGAATTGAACACCATTTACATCGTGGACGTGCATTGGCAGCTTTTAATCAGCTGCTTTCAAATAGAGTTCAAAAGTTGAAGTCAGAAAGTTCACGTAGAGGGCACGGGACTTCAGTGCAAGGACAAACAAACATCCAGTCAGATGTGCAGATGCTTCTTTCACCTATAACACAAAGCGAACAGTTGTTTCTTTCATCCGTAAGGATCACTATTACCAAACTGGCATTCATCTTTTTCTATTTGTATCAACCCTATATGTACTTCTTTTGTCCCTTTATAGTCATCTATGTGGAAATGTTATATCAGTTTTTAAAAAGGCGGGGCGTTTCGCTTAATGCAGGGAAAGACGTAAGCCCAGAGACATGGGCATAAGCCCCATAGATCTTTAAGTTTTTTAATTTATAAATTAAATAAAATAGCTTAATAACATTAAAAAATAAATTAAGAGTTCAAGAAAAAATTAAAAGGATTAGAGAAGCCCGTTGAAATTCTCTATAAGGTAGGGGCAAGGTTTATGTACACTACCCTCCCCAGACCCACTTATGGGATTCAACTGGGTTTGTTGTAACGGTTGTAGAGAAGACCATTGAAAACAAAAAATCTAGTACACACTTATATGAGTATAAAAAATGCAGGGGTGTTAAAGTTATCATGAGACAAAAATAAACTACAATAACTTTCAAACAATTAAAAATCACAATTTCTTAAAAAATATTATAATACTACACATTTACCTATAATCAGTAAATTTTATCAGTACTATAACTTAAAATAATACTCTTTCACGAATAAATACAAATTGATTTCAAATAGCATAGTAATACAAATTTGATCATTTTGCAAAGAACTGAGACATGAATACAGATAGCGAAGTAATAAACTCGGGCTGTCTATTTATATAGGAAATGTTCAAATGATGTTCACCTTTACTATGTTCTCAACAATGGATTATTCAATACTATGGCTCATTATTTGAGTTACTCTAAAGTAATCTTCATATATCTTTAGGTTCGTATATCAGTCATGTATGAAAGAATTTGATAGTCAACGGTGTAGGGATTTGACACATGATTTGTGTAGGGATTGCTGGGCGAGCTCTAAGCCCTGAGCATTAGGCGTGCAGTCGGGCGCTTGGAGCGTAAGACTTACAGAACTAAGTCCCACACGTGTGCCTAAGAGCGTTTTGCAAGTGTCTCGCCTAGGGGCGAGCCCCGGACGAATGCCAAAAAGGCCTTTTGAAACACTGTTAGTATGCAGGCAAAATATCTCTTTTAACTACAGCTCTTAAAAGTGTCCTTTTGCTCTTTCAGCATCACAAATGATTGTAAAGTTTTAAGGAACCAATTGTCAAATGGAGTGAATTTTGAGAAAAGATCATGCGAATGACATCAAGATGCTTTACCCCCTGCACCTCTGTCGCATAGCATGTTAGTCAAACTACCTGATATTAACAGTTGGTGGTTTCATTTGAATTAAATCACAGAGTCAAATAGTTCCAGTTTGCGTATCTTCTGTTTTAGGTCTTAATTTTATTAGAGCTTCTTATAAAGTGTTCTATTTATGCTTGAAGTTTGTAAAAAGGGAACAAGAATTTACTTTATGAGAGCCATCCTAATTATATCATCTGCGAGATTAATGTACGTTGAAAGAATATAAACATTTAGAAGATGCACCTTCTCTATATCATGCTCTTTGGTTGGAGTGCAATTGAAGACCACTCTCTCTTGTGATGGAGTATCACTCGCTGAAAGAAAGAGTGCTGTGATGAAATAGTCGATTTATGTGTCCGATACTTCTATAAAACAAGCTGAAGTGTACATGCACGAAATCTCAGAGCTTCGCATTCTGATGATAGCATATTGATATATTTTCCTCTGTTAAGTAGTTTAGTCATGTATAGTGTCCCACATTGGGAATTAGATACCTATTATTATGTAATCATTGTATATAAATAGGATAGAAAAATAATAATATTTTCTCTCGTGCTTTCTCACATGGATCGGTGAGAAGAGATCGTTGTGCATCATTCCAGTGACATCCGGGAAGAAATAACTCAGTCACCGTGCGATTTTCCGGTGACCTAAGTGACTATTTGCGTCAAAGTCACTAATTATCAGTGTTGTGCGAAATTCAACACCACCAAAAGGTTCCCAAGAGAGGCGACGAAACCCCAGAAAGATTCTCCTGAAAAAGCCCAATCATGCGCCCCCACGCGCATGTCGGAGATCTGCCGCCGATCTGTCCCACGCGTCGGCACGTGAGGATTGTTCCGCTGTTTTATTTCTTGATGACCTTGTTTTTATACAGAAACACAGTCATGGTGGATCATTGGTACCGGGCGTGAATCAGATGGACTTTATTACCTTATCGTTGCAAAATCACATGGACTCACATATTGTCTTCCTTCAACTTGTCCTATTACCGATTCACCAGATTTATTACATAATCGGTTGGGACATCCCAATTTGTCAAAACTTCAGAAAAGGTACTTGGTTTATCTCACTTGTCCATTCTAGAGTGTGAGTCATGTGAGCTCGGTAAGCATACCCGCTCCCGTTTCCCTCGACGTCTTGATAATCGAGCAGAGTCACCTTTTACTTTAGTCCATTCAGATGTTTGGGGTCTTAGTCGAGTCAGTTCTACCTTGGGAGTACGCTACTTTGTCAGTTTCATTGATGATTATTCTAGGTGCACTTGGATATTTTTGATGAAAAATCGATCTGAGTTGTTTCCTATTTTTTTCAGACCTTCCATGCTGAAATTCAAAATCAATTTGGGGTTTCTATCCGCAAATTTCGTGGTGATAATGCCCTAGAGTATTTGTCTTCCCCATTTCAGCAGTTTATGAACTCTCATGGGATTATTCATCAAACATCTTGTCCGTATACATCTAAAAAAATGGGGTAGCTGAAAGAAAGAATAGACATCTTATTGAAACTGCTCGTACCCTACTCATACAATCTCATATTCCGTTGCGTTTTTGGGGATGCAGTTCTTACATCTATTAATCGTATGCCATCTTCAGCTATCCAGAATCAAGTTCCATTCTCTGTCCTGTTTCCCCACTTACCTTTGTTCTCTCTTCCACCTCGTGTCTTTGGAAACACGTGTTTTGTTCATAATCTTACTCCAGTAAATGATAAGTTAGCTTCTCGTGCTCTTTAGTGCGTATTTCTAGGTTACTCGAGAACGCAAAAGGGGTATCGATGCTATTCTCCTGATCTGCGGCGGTATCTTATGTCTGTTGATGTTATCTTCTTTGAAACCCAATCATACTTCACGGGTCCAGGAAATCACTTAGATATTTGTGAGGTGCTACCAGTTTCATCTTTTGGAGATTCAGTCACTATCTTCCATTCATCTTCCTCTACAACTCCAGCTCCACCACGTACAGCTCCAGTTGCAGCTCCACCACTTATAGCTCCAGTTCCACCACCTTGTCCAGTTCAACCTTTTGAAGCTTCACCCCTCTTGACTCATTATGTTGGTTTAAGTTATCATCGTCTGTCATCATCTCATTATGCTTTTATATCATCTTTGTCCATTGTTTCTATCCGTAAGTCTATAAGTGAGGCACTATCTCATCCAGGATGGCGACAAGCTATGATTGATGAGATGTCTCACTTGGGAGCTTGTTCTCTTCCTTCAAGTAAGTCTACTGTTTGCTGTCGTTGGGTTTATGCAATCAAAGTCGGCCCGGATGACTAGGTTGATCGGATCGTCTTGTTGCAAAAGGATACACTCAGATTTTTGGGCTTGATTATAGTGATACTTTCTCTCCCGTGGCTAAAGTAGCATTTGTTCGTCTCTTTTTGTCCATGGCTGCGGTACGTCATTGGCCTCTTTATGAGTTAGACATTAAGAATGCTTTTTTCCACGGTGATCTTGAGGAATAAGTTTATATGGAGCAACCACTTGATTTTGTTGCTCAGGAGAAGTCGAGTGGTCTTGTATGCCGATTGTGCAGGTCACTATATGGTTTGAAACGGTCCCCTCGAGCTTGGTTTGGCAAGTTCAACACAGTTATTCAGGAGTTTGGCATGACTCGTAGTGAAGCTGATCACTCTGTGTTTTATCGGCATTCTGCTCCTAATTTGTGCATTTATCAGGTGGTTTTGTTGATGATATTGTTATTACTGGCAATGATCAGGATGATATTACTAATCTGAAGCAGCATCCCTTTCAACACTTCCAGACTAAGGATCTGTGCAGATTGAAGTATTTTCTAGGTATTGAGGTTGCTCAGTCTAGCTCAGGTATTGTTATTTCATAGCGGAAGTACGCCTTAGATATTCTTGAGGAGACTGGAATGATGGGTTGCAGACCCGTTGACACTCCTATGGATCCGAATGCTAAGCTTCTGCCTGGACAGGAGGAGCCTCTTAGAGATCCTACGAGATATAGGAGGTTGGTTGGCAAATTGAATTACCTCACAGTGACCAGACCTGACATTTCTTTTCCGGTGAGTGTTGTAAGTCAGTTGATGGATTCTCCCTGTGACTAGGGATGTAGTTCGCATTCTTCGGTATATAAAGTCAGCTCCAGGCAAATGATTACTATTGAGGATCGAGGCCACGAGCAGTTTGTTGGGTACACAAATGGTGATTGGGCAGGATCACCTTCTGATACACGTTCTACGTCTGAATATTGTGTTCTAGTAGGAGGTAATTTGGTCTTTTGGAAGAGTAAGAAACAGAATGTAGTTACTCGATCTAACGCCGAAGCCGAATATCGGACCATGGCTATGGCAACGTGTGAGCTAGTTTGGGTCAAGCAGTTGCTAAAGGAGTTGAAGTTTGGAGAATTCAGCCAGATGGAACTGGTGTGTGATAATCAAGCCGCTCTTCATATTGCGTCAAATCCGGTGTTCCATTAGAGGACTGAACACATTGAGATCGACTGTCACTTTGTTAGAGAAAAGATGCTCTCAGGAGATATTGTTACAAAGTTTGTGAAGTAGAATGACCAACTAGCAAATATTTTCACTAAGTCTTTTACTGGTTGTATTAGTTACATATGTAACAAGCTCGGTACATATGATTTAAATGCACCGTCTTGAGGGGGAGTTTTAAGTAGTTAGTCATGTATAGTGTCCCATATCGGAAAGTAGATACCTATTATTATGTAATCACTGTATATAAATAGGGCGTTGTACAACACTTTAGAAAAATAATAATATTTTCTCCCGTGCTTTCTCACATCCTCTAAGCATTTGTTGTTTTCATATTTAGGTCGTGCCCCTTGCTATTGTGCATTTTGCTGATTCAGTGTTGGTGGCATCTTGTGCATTTCTGTTGGAGTTGTGCGGTCTATCTCCTGGTACCCTCCAAATTGATGTTGCGGCTTTGAGAAGAATAGCATCCTTTAATAAATCCGGCCCTTGTTCCAATCACTTTAAGCAACCTTCCCCCAGGAGTTCTTCATTTCATTCAAATACTTTTGACAATAATATTACTGAATCTTTAGCACGAGGATTGGCAGATGATTATTGCCAGAATGATTGGTTCAATCAAGCTAATCAAAGAAGTGATCAGTTCACAACCTGTGGTAGACAGCCATCTCGAGCTCTCATGCTTGTCCTGCAACATTTGGAAACAGCAAGTCTTCCGTCATCAGCTGATGGAGCTACGTGTGGCTCTTGGTTGTTAACTGGTAATGGTGATGGAGTTGAATTGAGGTCTCAGCAAAAATCTGCAAGCGAGCACTGGAATTTGGTGACAACATTTTGTCAGGCGCATCAAATTCCTGTGAGCACGAGATATCTTGCTATATTAGCAAGAGACAATGACTGGGTATGAGCTTGTTAAACATCATTGCTGAACTTATTAGTTTTCTTGGTATGAAAATTGTGTTCTTTTGTTTGCCAGGTTGGCTTTCTCTCAGAAGCTCAAATTGGAGGCTACCCCTTGGAGACAGTGATGCAAGTTGTAAGCTATCTATTCTCATCACATCTTCCCTTGATGAATCTGTGCTGCTACATATATCTCCTTTTAGTTTTATCATAGAAAAAGGAGAAGACTTGCTAACTCATGATTTTGTCTCACTTGCTTTACCTGATATGTGTCAGGCATCAAAGGAGTTTGGTGATGCACGTCTGAAAACCCACATTCTAACACTTCTGAAGAGTATGCAATCAAGGAAGAAATTTAGCTCTTCTTCAAGTTCAGATACAGGCGAGAAGAAGAATGGGACATCATTTCCAGATGAAAATATGTATACACCGGCCGAACTATTTGGAATTATCGCCGAGTGCGAGAAGCAAGCAAGGCCTGGACAAGCTCTTCTCCTGCAAGCAAAGAATTTATGCTGGTCACTTTTGGCTGCAATTGCGTCCTGTTTTCCAGATGTCTCTCCGTTATCTTGCCTGACAGTTTGGCTAGAAATAACTGCAGCAAGGTTTCCATCATAATCCCTGTTTTTTTCCATTAATTATTGAAATTCTACCTTCTTTCATATACATGGACTGTTTTTCAAAGTTATTTCCTGTTATATCCTTTACAGGGAAACATCAGCCATCAAAGTTAATAATGCTGCTTCCCAGATTGCAAACAATGTCGCGGCAGCTGTGGAAGCAACTAATTCCCTACCTGCATCTGCCAAAGCACATACAGTGCATTATAATCGCAAAATCCCAAAGCGTAGACGGCTCATGGAGCCTGTGTCAGTGCATTCCTTAGCTTTCACAATGCCTGATGCACACAAGGCAGATGGAAATGTGAGAATTCAAGACATGACTGCTGAAGAGGAATGTGAAAAGCAAGTTGATCAGGACGAGAAAGTTTCAAATGACTCCGATGAAGTGGCTGGTTCTTTGTCTAGAATGGTTGCTGTGCTTTGTGAACAACATTTATTCCTTCCTTTGCTCAGGGCTTTTGAAATGTTTCTTCCTTCTTGTTCCCTCTTACCTTTTATCCGAGCTCTTCAGGTATGTTAAATCGTTGCTATCAATTATAGGTTACCTTTTTGAAATGAAGAGGCATTAGTCAGAAACTTCTCAGTGCTGAAAATTCTCTTAGCTTCAGACTGACTGGCTGTTAAACGTTTCATCGCTGTTCTTGCCGTCTTTCATTGTTTATTCACAGCTTTTCAAACTGCTATCCAGCTGATTGGTCACATGACATAATCGACCCTCTATTTTAATGTTATGTCTTTAGTAGTGTACTCTTGTCCCCTCATGGTCTTTCATTTTACATGGTGCAACATTCACGTGCCTCATTATGACAAAGTTTCCTCTGGGGAAGAGGCTCATGTTAGTTCTTTGAATTGCAACTCTTCAGCTAATACTCATCAATAATAGTGTTTCTAGATGTATATGAAGGATCACCTTCACTGTTTGAAAAAAAAAATACTTATAAGCTAATGACATATATTCAGTAGCATATTTTCTTTGGGATGCTGTTTCCTTGAGTGTATAACATTCTGATTGGTTACTAGCAGACATCTAAATAAACAATAATCCTAAATCAGAATGAAATGACGTTGTTCCTAGCTTGTGTAGCATTACGTGTGACTGAGTGTTCTCGTTTTATAGGACACATGTCGTGAATATAACAACAGTTGTCTAATTCCATATATCACAAATTTTGCTGTTTCGCTTCCAGGCATTTTCTCAAATGCGCCTTTCTGAAGCTTCAGCTCATCTCGGATCCTTTTCTGCTAGAATTAAGGAAGAACCTCATGTACCCACACAAGTTGGAAAAGAAGGGAAAATTGGTAGTTTATGGATAAGTTCTACTGCTGTGAAAGCTGCTGATGCTATGCTCTCAAGATGTCCTTCACCTTATGAAAAAAGATGCTTATTACACCTCCTAGCTGCCACTGATTTTGGTGATGGAGGTTCTGCTGCAACATATTATCAACGGCTCTACTGGAAAGTAAATTTGGCGGAACCTTCTCTTCGCAAAAATGATGGCCTACATCTTGGGAACGAGCCACTAGATGATGCTTCACTTTTGACAGCATTAGAGGAACATGGACATTGGGAACAGGCACGCAATTGGGCTAAGCATTTAGAGGCCAGTGGTGGATCTTGGAAATCTGCAACGCACCATGTTACTGAAACACAGGTATTCCTTTTACTATTTAGGACTCTTCTTCCTCATGTCAGTTTTTATCATTCAGACATCGTTTTTTAGAGCTGTTGCTTTTGTATGAAGTGTGAATTAGGAATTTCTTTATGGTTGAGCTTTCTTTTTTAAGAGTCATTCTTTTACTTTCGCAATACAAATTAGCTAGGCATCTTGCTGGAAATCTTTTTTCTGTTTCTTTCTAGATCAGGATCTCAGCTGATAGCAGCTTTGGGTGTCATTTTGTCTAATTTTCTCTTCTGAGTTACGTCGGTGAACTATATAGGCTTTCAATTCATAGATTGTACCAATAAAAAAAGTTCATATTCGAGTTATCAAGTACTACATAATTTCAGGATTAGTAACTCAACATGTCGATTTATTTTCATATTTCTTGCCAAATACCGATCTACAGAAGATCGAATCTTAGCGCTTTGCTATTTCAAGTAACAAAGAACAGTTATGTGAATCAAATGTACATTGGTCATACTTTTGCATTCTTCCCTCTAGAATCAACCGGTTGCTGAACTTTTTATGAAACAGGTGTTGTAACTTGTAGCATTGCTTTCTTAATGTGGTTTGACCAGTCATTTTGTCCCTCGTTATCCATCTGAAAACATCCAGGGTTTATGGAAGCATTGGTCCCACTGTTAAAGCGAGGACTGTAAAGCTGGACTGTACCATCTTACTTAAAGATCCTCGATAACATAACTCCTCTAGCTTGTTATAACAATAGTAGAGATCAAGATTGCTTGTATATGCCAACATAGTTAGTAGATTGCATTGCGCCTTCTCTTAAATGTTATGCCATTTTATCTACAAATCACTTGAAGAGTGGACAGGGACTTAATTCATTAAGAACAATGAGAGAAGGGAAATGAAAGCCTGATATGCTGGTGTAGATTTAAGAACTTGACACTTGCTGAAAAGATTAATTTTATGTAGTACTTGATTATTTCTTTTACTGGCTGGAGTTCATTCAGGGGTTGTTTGGTTTTCTGTATAAGGATAAAATAACCTCAGCATAAAATTCTGCAAAACTAATATGATGTTCAGTTTTTAGCATTATTTCTACATTACTAATGCAAACTTTGCATACTTAAAATGACTTTGGGTTTCAGGTATAAACTCTACATATATTCCCAACCCTCTTTTCAATTTTGTGGTATTTAATTTCTATACAACTTTCACTTCTTTCAAGAATTAACATATATTAGCTATTCAGCTTTTATACTTTGTGTTGTCTTTGTCAACTCGCTTTTCAACCATTATTTTTGCATTATTCTTTCACCGTCACTGATATAATATGTAAGTCAAACTCATATCTTAAAATTCTGACCTAATCAAATACCGAAATATAAATGAAATTTTGGAAGTGAAAATTTATTTTGTGGTATATAAAACTCTTTATTACTAATATCAGCATAACATATGCAACAATCCATGTATTATTTTATGCAGGTCATAATGTGGATTAAGAATGTGTGTACTAATAATACCTGGATAAGCTCTACCATATGATTGTGGACTGCGGAGTATTATGAATAAGAAGACTTTAGCCGTTGTATTATAGGGTGGAAGGAATGGGATGTTGCCCGGTTAGCTCTTACGTGGGTTTATGGCAGGGGGTAATAGGAGAGCGTTTGAAGAGATAGAAAATGATTTTGTAAATTTAAGGAATAGCCTTCTATGTTTAGTCACTTTTTGGTATATACCCATTGGTCCTCGCTTGTATAGATGGTTGGGTGTCTTTTGCTGAGAATCATATTTTTGTGTAGATTATCTTCTTTTGTAAATACGACTTGTATAGGTTTATCATTAATTAATAAATTATTTATCTTACCCAAAACAATTACCTGGATAAGAGCATGTGAAAACAAAAATACCTCAAAAGGCTGGCCATCCTCGCAACAATCCTTGTAGTATTGTTTACCATCCTTGTATTATTATTCACCTAATAACAATCTCTCTATTGTAATCCCTGCATAATTAGTCCATGATCCTAACTACCCCTTGGTGTCCTATAGCATAGGAACTGATTCTTCCCTTCTCTAATACGGTGTGGGGGGCAGGTGTTGGTTTGGCTGCAACGTAAGGGATAAGTCACCTCACACTTTGTGCAATCATGAATGGACATAGGAATTTAATCTTTTTGTGTTTTCGCTATTGAGTCAGAGATAGTTTACAAGTACTGATGCTCAATAGTCTTAAATAGTGTCATTTATCAAATAAAATATGTCAGATAGTATCAGAAGCAGATTTTTCTGTCCTACTAGATTGATTCAAGATGAAAGGAGCGATTTCCAGCGATGAAGGATATTGCCAATCCTATGATTGCTTCTCTTGACTGGGCATGAATATATTTGTTAGAATAGTTATGTGAATATATGTAATTAGTCCTAGTTCCTTATGTAATAGGAGTAGGTTATGTGTTATGTATACATATAAATAGGGCTCATTGTAACATAGAATATCAATCAAGAAGTTTTTGCATTCTCACATGGTATCAGAGCAACCGTGAGAAATTTATCACTGTGCATAAATTCCAGCGACTCCGGGAAGAGAAAAAAAAAACGTCAACCGAAAGCCCTTTTTCCGGCAAAAACAGGTCTGTCCGCATGAACCAAATTATCCGTCAGTGTTGTGCAAAAACCAACACCAGCAGGAAGTAGATCAGAGCTCGGCGACCAACCCACTAAAAAAATCTCCACCAGAAAAGGCTGCCCCCTCCCCTCCCCACGCCGCCGAAAGAAATTCTCCGGCGAAGTTCCGATCCAGAAAATTTCTGCCTTTTCCGGTGCAATATTATAATGGCATTCATTTATGCAGCTTTAACTCACAAACCATTGAATCAAATACAATGAATCCAATCCAGATGGTTTTTTTATCGGATTATATTGAGTTCCTTCGGTACAAAGCATGTAAACAGACATCTTCAGGATTAGCCTCCGTTGTTCCAACAGATAGTAGCGTGACTTGTGTCTCCTAATCTTCAACCTCTGAGTCTTGGGTCATTGATTCAGGTGCATCTGATTGATTTAGGTGCATCTGATCATATTTCTGGTAACAAATCTCTTTTCACTAGTATTTCATATTCTCAATCTCTTCCAACTGTCACAATGGCCAATGGGTCTCAAACCATGGCAAATGCAATAGGTCAAGCAAGCCCACTTCCTTCCTTACCTTTAGACTAAGTTCTTTATGTTCCCGGTAGTCCTTTTAATCCCATAGCCGTTAGTCGCTTAGCCAAATCACTTAAATCTACTGTTTTATTTCTTGATGACCTTGTTTTTATACATGAACCCAGTACGGGGCAGATCATTGGTACCGGACGTGAATCAGAGGGACTTTATTACCTTATTCTTGCAAAATCACATGGACTCACATCGTGTCTTCCTTCAACTTGTCCTGTTACCGATTCACCAAATTCATTACATAATCGGTTGGGACATCCCAGTTCGTCAAAACTTCAGAAAATGGTACCTGGTTTATCTCACTTGTCCATTCTAGAGTGTGAGTCATGTCAGCTCGGTAAGCATACCCGCTCGCATTTCCCTCGACGTCTTGATAATCGAGCAGAGTCACCTTTTCTTTAGTCCATTCAGATGTTTGGGGCTAGTCGGATCAGTTCTACCTTGGGATTCCGCTACTTTGTCAGTTTCATTGATGATTATTCCAGGTGCACTAGGATATTTTTGATAAAAAATCGATCTGAGTTGTTTCTACTTTCCAGACCTTCCACGCTGAAATTCAAAATAAATTTGGGGTTTCTATCCGCACATTTCGTAGTGATAATGCCTTAGAGTATTTGTCTTCCCCATTTGAGCAGTTTATGAACTCCCATAGGATTATTCATCAAACATTTTGTCCGTACACATCCCAACAAAATGGGGTAGCTGAAAGAAAGAATAGATATTTTATTGAAACTGCTCGTACCCTACTCATACAATCTCATGTGCCGCTACGTTTTTGGGGGATGCAGTTCTTACCTCTTGTTATCTTATTAATCGTATGTCATCTTTAGCTATCCAGAATCAAGTTCCATTCTCTGTCCTGTTTCCTCACTTACCTTTGTTCTCTCTTCCACCCCGTGTCTTTGGGAGTACGTGATTTGTTCATAACCTTACTCCAGGAAAAGATAAGTTAGCTTCTCGTGCTCTTAAGTGCATATTTTCTGGGTTACTCGAGAACGCAAAAGGGATATCAATGTTATTCTCCTGACCTCCGGCGGTTTCTTATGTGTGCTGATGTTACCTTCTTTGAAACCCAATCATACTTCACAGGTCCAGGCGCGTAACATCCCGTCGATCTCCCCATCTCCCTGGATAATTGACCCTAAGTACTTAAAACTTTCTCTCTTGAGGATGACCTGTGAGTCAAGCCTGACTTCCACATCCGCTTCCCCCGTCACGTCGCTGAACTTACATTCCACATATTTCGTCTTAGTCCTACTCAACTTGAAACCTTTAGACTCCAGAGCCTGCCTCCAAACCTCCAGTCTCCCAATAATGACGCCTTGTGTCTCATCAATCTGACTATATCATCAGCGAACAACATACACCATGGCACCTCTCCTTGGATATGGTGTGTCAGTGCGTCCATCGCCAGAGCAAAAAGAACGGGTTGAGCGCAGATCCTTGGTGTAACCCCATAAACACTGGAAAAGGCTTTGAGTCACCTCCCACAGTCCTAACCTGAGTCATAGCTCCATCATACATATCCTTTATCGCCCTAGTGTAAGCCACCGACACACCTTTCACCTCGAAACACCCCCAAAGGACGTCCCTGGGGACCTTGTCATACGCCTTCTCTAGGTCAATAGACACCATATGCAAATCCCTTTTCCTATCCCTGTATTGTTCCACCAACCTCCTGATAAGGTGGACAACTTCCGTAGTAGAACGACCCGACATGAACCCGAACTGGTTTTCCGATATAGACACCGCCCTCCTTATCCGCCCTTCCACCACCCTCTCCCAAACTTTCATGGTATGACTTAGTAACTTGATACCCCTATAGTTGTTACAATTCTGGATATCACCTTTGTTTTTGTACATTGGAACCATTGTACTCCACCGCCACTCATCAGGCATCCTCTTCGTCCTGAAGATAACATTAAACAACACAGTCAACCACTCCAAGCTTGCTCTTCCGGCATATCTCCAAAACTCTACTGGAATCTCGTCTGGTCTGGTTGCTTTGCCCTGACTCATCTTATCCATCGCACCCACGACCTCCTCAACCTTAATGCGCCTACAATACCTAAAGTCGCGGTGACTCTCGGAGTGCCCCAATTGCCCTAACACGATGTTTCCATCCCCCTCTTCATTCATAAGTTTATGAAAGTACGATTGCCATCTTTGCCTAATCTGGGTCTCTTCCATCAATACTCGACCGTCCTCGTCTTTGATGCACCTCACTTGATATAGGTCGCGAGCCTTCTTCTCTCGCTTTGGCCAACGTGACCGCTAATTTCGCCTCCTTCCTAGCCTCATATCTTTCTCTGTTCGCTCTCCTCTGATCCTTGTCGGTGCTCTCTACTATAACTTAATGAAAGCCGCTTTCTTGGCTTCCACTTCACCTTGGACCACGTTATTCCACCACATGTCGCCTCGATGCCCGCCAGAGTAACCTTTCGAAACTCCCAACACCTCTCTTGCAGCCTTCTTTATACAGTCCGCCGTCGCCTTCCACATAGCGTTAGCGTCCCCACCACTCTTCCAGGCACCCATAGTCGTCAGTCGCCCCTCAACTCCTGCGCATTATCCTTAGACAAAGCTCTCCACTTGATCCTCAACTGACCCCGTACAAACCTCTTCTTCCTCTTCATCAAGATAACGACATCCATCACCAGGAGCCTACGTTGAGTTGCGAGGTTCTCACTCGGGATCACCTTGCGATCCTCGCACAACCCCCTATCACACCTCTTGAGGAGGAGATAATCAATCCGAGTCTTAGCCACCATACTCCGGAATTCATCCCTCTTCGGAAACATAGAATTCACATTCACGATCACCAACTCAAAAGCTCTAGCGAAATCCAACAGTGATGTACCACCCCCGTTCCTATCACCAAAGTCGAAGCCACCACCACCTCACCATAGCCACCAGCAGACGACCCAATATGACCATTGATATCCCCTCCTATGAATAGCTTCTCCGTAGGCGGAATATCCCGCACCACCTCATCCAGCGCCTCCCAAAAGCACCTTTTAACCTCCTCGCCCAAGCCCGTTTGTGGCGCGCGTAAGCGCTAATGACATTCAGAGTGCTCCCTCCAACTACTACCTTAATCGCCATCAATCTGTCATTCACCCGTCTAACTTCTACATTCCTCGCCTTCGATCCTACCCACCTAGTCTCCTGCACACACGCTATATTGACCCTCCTCTTCTGGAGAATCTTCGCCAGCTCTATAGACATACCCGTCAACGTCCCTATATTCCACGATCCAATTCTCAACTTACAGGCTACCTTGTTCCCTTTACCCCCTTCGGGCCCCGTCCCACCCCCTGACCCTTGCCCTACCCCCCTCCCCGCCACCCGACCTCCCCGAGGACATGACCCCACTCTGCCATTACAAACCACAGTCTCTATACCTACGAAGGTCTAAAAATGAAAAAGAAAAAAACACCACATAAAACAACAAAGGGAGCAAATAGTAACTACAAGCCCACTAGACTGGCTAGACTAGTATGAAATACTACGGCAACAAAGTAATTAACACAGGAGACAGAGAAACAGGAGGCAGGAGGTACCAATTCCCGCGAATAGAACCTGGAACTTTCGACTTGGTATACTCCCGATGCTGCGGAACCCGGCGTATAGCTGCTGCTCTATTGCTTGTGCGTGTGCACCTCCCTACCGCCGCCAAGCAGCCACAAAAGTGATACCTGCACAACACGCAAACACCTACAGAACCAAGAGAATAGGGGAGAAAAAAATACCCAGAAATGAAAACCAATATCTTCTTCAAATTACCCTTAAAAGCCAAAAAAAGAATAAAAATTCCCTTTTATATCTTTTTGAGATCACTTTTAAAAGAAGAGAAAAAAACACCCGGAAATGAAAACCACTATATTTTTTTGAAAATATTCCTTAGAAGCTGAGAAAAATACCACGAAAGAAAATCAAGAATCGTTGACACTCTAAAAAAGATTCAAACTTTGTATAAACGGAAAGAAACAGAGATAAATTGGAATTAGGGTTTGTAGAGAAATATAACTTTGGGTATAAAGGGGTTGATCGAAATGAACTTCTCTTCCAAATGAAATTGGAAGGAACTTCAAAAAGAAAAAAAGCAGAAAAAACTTTAGCAAAAATGATCAATTTGATTGAAAAAGAGTACCGTCCACAATTGCAACTGCGGTTAACGAATGAGAAAACCTAGAACTCAGAGGAAAGATACGACAAGAACTTCGCCGGCAGTGAATGGGCGGTTGATGGAGAGCGGAGCATCGGAATCGGCGGAGTTGCACATAAATCGAAACACTTCTTAGATAGAAGAAGTAAATAATCTGTTAATATTAGCTCTGAAGAGAAAACCCTCTCAGAGCAAGTAACTGGACAGTTTTTGCAAGAAACTGGACAATTGGAGAAAGAATCTGGACAGTTTGTGCAAGAAACTGGTCCGTTGGAGCAAGAAATTGGACAATTTGTGCAAGAAACTGGTCAGCCGGCAAGAAACTGGACAATCTAGCAATGCAAATGAAGATTGTAAACAGAAAAATATGACTTTATGAGAACTTAAAACACTCGTACCAATGCTTCTAAAAAAACACTTTTATCAAATATTTGTTTGATCACTGTTCAGTATGCTTCTCAAAGCCAGGCTAAGTCAACATCTTTGGGGTGGAGGGCAATTAGAAAAGCACTGTCTCGACTGTGAAGATCACTTATTTGTTATAAGCTGAATTGTTTTTGTCTTTTCAGTTCTGGTGTAAAGAGAGCTACATAGATGACGCATAATCACTTGTAATTTTTTTTGATTCCTTGTAAGATACAAGGTCCCTGTAATCTGTACATATTTTGATTGCCACTACCAACTTGGTGCTGATGAATACAATGTTACCCGACCCAAAAAAAGATCACTTATTTCTTATTTTAACAAACTATGATTAAGCCCTAATGTTAAATGCAACATTTTCTTTATCACATGTGGAGCTTGGAAGTTAAAATTGATGCTGATACCACATAAATGCAATTGTAATACTAGAATGCTGGATCGACCGCTTAAACAGGAAAGAAGACTCGTAAAGCAATAATCAGTCAAATTCTTAGAGAAGTATATTGAACCTGTGTATGAGATCATATATGTTCCAGAATTCCTACTTTCCGAATATCTCTTTTTCCCATTGTTCTTAATTTCCATTGCCTTCAACGTTGATATTAAGATATTTGAACTATAATCGATTTGGAGATAGTGTTGATCTCCATTTAGACAGTTGTCATGTGATCTATTCTATCTTGGACGTAATTGTTTGTCCCTTTGGTGTGTCCTTCTTTTGATTGCGATTTATGTTATGTTATGCATTTACCTATCTTGCAATCTGTTGTTCTCTCTTAGAATAGATATGTGAATATATATGTAATTAGTCCTAGTCCCGTATGAAATAGATGTAGGTTATATATTATGTGTACTTATAAATAGGGTTCATTGTATTACAATTAATATCAATAATATATAATATATTTTTCTCCGGTGCATTCTCACATTTTCCTCATCTAAAAAAATAACCATCTTGCTATTCTCCTTTATTTTTTTGCATACTTCTTTTCATTGTAATTGACTCATGACTGCAAATTTTTGATCAATCTGACTCTTACTCTCTCCTCTCTTTGTGTTTTTCTTTCATGCATGAAGGCTGAGTCCATGGTTGCAGAGTGGAAGGAGTTCCTTTGGGATGTTCCAGAAGAAAGGGTTGCTTTATGGGGTCACTGCCAGACTCTCTTTCTTAGATATTCCTTCCCACCATTACAGGTACTTTAGTTACATTATGAAATAAATGTGACGTCAGCCTACTCTGCTGCTCATTTTACTTTCAAACATGGAAATTTTGTTCATTATTTCTCTTGCTGTTAGTTGAGGATGGGTTGGGGAGGAGGGGAAGTTTAATGCAGAACTGGATTGTCTGGATGCCTTTTCATCTGATGATTGCTTTTATGACTTGTTTTATTTACTTATCTCAGTTGCTACCCTTTTCTGTAGGCAGGATTATTTTTCCTCAAGCATGCAGAGGCAGCGGAAAAAGATCTCCCAGCTAGAGAGCTTCATGAACTATTGTTGCTTTCCCTGCAGTGGTTGAGTGGGATGATTACTCAATGCAACCCGTAAGTGTTTTACTGAGGTCTCCTATTTTACGTGTTCACTTTTAAAAATTCTTGATATGACTCTTGGATAAATGTATCAGAGTTTGTCCCTTGAATCTTTTGAGAGAAATTGAAACTAGAGCATGGCTACTGGCGGTTGAATCAGAGCCTCAAGTGAAAAGCGATGGAGAGTTCACCCTTTCTAGTCGTGAACCTGCAAGTGGCAAGGGCTCAAGCATTATTGACCGAACTGCAAGCATTATTACTAAAATGGATAACCACATTAATTCAGTGAGAATCAAGTCTGGGGAGAGGAATGATACAAAGGAAAGTAACCAGTCACATCTCAAGACCACTCAGATGTCAGATTCTAGCTCTTCAGCTGCCATATTTGGCGGTGCAAAAGTGAAAAGGAGAGCCAAAGGCTTTGTACCCTCAAGAAAGTCTTTAGCTGATCCAATGGACAGAAGTAACGAGCCTGAAACTAGCTCCATTAGTTTTAATATAAAGGAGGATTCACAGATACCTGATGAAAACCTTAAAATAGAAGCAACTTTCTCGAAATGGGAGGAAAGAGTTGGACCTGCGGAGCTAGAACGAGCTGTTCTTTCACTGCTGGAATTTGGACAAATTGCGGCTTCCCGACAACTTCAACATAAATTATCTCCAGGCTGCATACCATCTGAATTCAAACTTGTGGATGCTGCCCTAAAGCTTGCTGCAATTGCCACCCCAAACAACAAAGTATCGATATTGGTGCTCGATGGTGAACTTCGTTCTGTTATGCAGTCATACCATCTTTCCCCTAATCAACACGTGATTGATGCTCTCCAGGTAGTCAGTTGGTTTTATCTCCTACTTTTCTTTTGGTCTAGCCCTCTTTAGGTTGACACAAAAATGTTTGACTGTCCTTCATATCCATCTCTCCTGAATCATTTCTACATTTACCGTTCTGACTATTATCCGGCACTTCGGCATTTAGTTTCCTGTGTTAGCTTTCGGACAATTGCTCTGCTGTTCCAGAGCTGGAAGTGCATTTATTTCCAATGAGAGAACTGGAGGGCTCAGTGGATGGAGGCGTAAAGAGGTGGGTGGAAGGAGAAAAGGGAAAAGAGGAGGATAGAGGAAAACATGTGGTCGTCAACTTTATATCTTCTTACAATTAGTAACGTTAAATAAGACATTCTGTCAACTGGTGCTCTACCAACATGAAAGATGTCTAGACTTGGCTTGTGTTGCTATTTATGATCAAGACTCTTCCACTTTGGCACTTCCATTTTAGCTTTCATCTTTTGATTTGTCTCTTATATCCTTGATTCTTTGCAAGAAAAGAATGAAAAGAATTAATATCTTGTTTAACTTCAGGTACTGGAGAGTTTAGCAATACTCCTAACTGAAGGTAGGGGACGCGGCCTTTGCAGGCGAATAATATCAGTTGTGAAGACTGCAAATGTGTTGGGTATTCCATTTTCAGAAGCATTTGAAAAGCATCCTATTGAACTCTTACAATTGCTATCTCTAAAAGCGCAAGACTCTTTTGAAGAAGCAAAGCTCTTAGTTCACTCACATTATATGCCTGCAGCTAGTATTGCTCAAATTCTTGCTGAGTCGTTTTTGAAGGTACTTTCACTTTTGTACTTGATTCCTCTGGGAGTATGGGCACTGATTCCGCCAGAATATTATTATGACATCAAATTTGAGGTTTTGTTAGGCATTTGCTTAGTTCTTTTACGACTTGATCTAGTAACAAAACACAAAGTACCAAAGTTGTCGTCTATGTAAAAGTTTGCTGTTCAGTTTGTCTATGATGTTCTCTTTATTTATAAATTTTATCTCATCACAGGGTTTGCTAGCAGCACATCGTGGAGGTTACATGGAATCTCAAAAAGAGGAGGGACCTGCTCCTTTATTGTGGAGATTTTCTGATTTCTTGAAGTGGGCTGAGCTTTGCCCCTCTGAACCAGAAATTGGCCATGCTTTACTGCGTTTAGTTGCCACTTGTCAAGGAATACCACATGCCTGTGAAGTAAGTGTATTGTCCTTTAGGTCTTCACCCATTTGTCAACATAATGAAAGCCCTGTTCTGTAAATCATGGACTTACTGAGTTAAGTGTGCATGTTCAATAAAAAGGTGGTAACGCTATTTGGGAGCTTTTGCTCTTTCGTTTTTAATTACTACGGCCTAATTGAAGTCACGTCCTCTCTTTGCAAAATTTGTTCTTCAGGTTGAGCTTCTCATTTTGTCCCACCACTTCTACAAGTCCTCGGCATGCCTTGATGGAGTTGATGTTCTTGTAGATCTTGCATTCAAAAAGGTGGAGGCTTATGTATCTGAGGGTGATTTTCCATGTTTAGCTCGCCTGATAACTGGAGTGGGGAACTTCCATGCACTTAATTTCATTCTTGGTATCCTTATTGAAAATGGTCAGCTCGATCTTCTTCTTCAGAAGTTTTCAGCTGCTATCGATGCCAACGCTGGCACTGCCGAGGCAGTAAGAGGATTCAGAATGGCTGTTCTCACATTACTCAAGCAATTTAATCCCAATGATCTTGATGCGTTTGCCATGGTTAGTACTTTTTCATCTTCATGTCAAATAGATGCTTCATCCTCCCACTTTAATCCATTCTTCTTTTTCTCCCGAAAATTGTTTTCATTTCCTCAAAGCAGAAATATATGCATCTTTTAGAGAGTAAATAACGTGCATCTCTCTATTTCCCTGTAGGTTTATAGCCATTTTGATATGAAGCATGAGACGGCTTCTCTTTTGGAGTCACGAGCAGAGCAATCAAGTAAGGAGTGGTCCCTCCGATCTGACAAGGATCAGACTGATGAGCTCTTGGCTTCCATGCGGTACTTCATTGAAGCTGCTGAAGTTTACTCATCAATTGATGCTGGCAACAAAACACGCCAAGCTTGTGCACAGGCATCACTTCTCTCGCTACAGATTCGGATGCCAGACTTACACTTTCTCAATCTGTCTGAAACTAATGCAAGGCGGGCACTGGTTGAACAATCCCGTTTCCAAGAAGCACTAATTGTTGCTGAAGCTTATGGCCTTAATCAGCCAGGTGAATGGGCCCTAGTACTTTGGAATCAAATGCTCAGACCAGAGCTCGTTGAACAGTTTGTGGCTGAATTTGTTGCTGTGCTCCCCCTTCAACCCTCGATGCTTCTCGAACTTGCTAGATTTTATAGGGCTGAAGTGGCTGCAAGAGGAGATCAATCCCAGTTTTCCGTGTGGTTGACAGGGGGAGGGCTACCAGCTGAATGGGCAAAGTATCTCGGGAGATCATTTAGATGTTTGTTGAGAAGGACTAGGGACTTGAGGTTGCGATACCAACTGGCTACCATCGCAACTGGTTTTGTCGATGTGGTTGATGCATGCAATAGAGCATTTGATAAAATCCCTGAAAATGCTGGACCTCTTGTCCTGAGGAAAGGTCATGGTGGAGGTTACCTTCCACTGATGTAAGCCTCGAACATGTACTATATCAGTTTTGAATTTTTGTCCTCTTTAAGTTTAGCTTTAGTAGGAAGCAGCATAAATTCATGAAGACACAAAATAGGTGGCGTAGGTCTGATGAGTTGATCTGCAATTTTTGGCATCATTTTATTTGTTCAATTACCCATATTCTTTCCAACTGAACCGAGTCCGGGTGAATAGAGTGCGGTTTTGTTGTTTAAGGAATGTATACTGAAGTACATGTATATTGTTGTACAATATTCTTTTGTGGATATGCAATGTAGGTGGGTGGAATTTCTTTATTTTGTGCTCTCCTTCTAGTTTACTTGACCTAGCTTAAGCAAGAGTTCAATTTACAACAAGAATTTACGACCACTTCTACTAAACCGTTAAGGGAGAAAAATTATATTTGTATATTCACTTGCACATGCACATATATAAGCATATGAGAAAAAATTATTCATACGACTTTTCTTTTTGGGTTCTAAATGGAGGATTAAGAGGATCCACACCCAAGACAAACCCAAAAAAGTTTGATAATGTGGGTCCCCGCTCACCCTCAGCGACCTAGCCCAGTTCTATCCCAAACTCACACTCCAACCATACACACACCCTTTCAGACTGTGCCTCCCTCACTAGAGGCAATCAATTGCCTGAGAAAAATCAACCACACCATCTCAGATGTTAAGTGACACTGAGTGTCAATCCTTCAAGATCAAGCAAAGATCTCAAACGTCCCAGCGCAAATTCCAACCTCCAAACGAATTATAACCAGGCAACTGAAGAGATACCTTTATTTTCAAGCATAATTGGCGGTCTACCCAAGAAACCCCCTCTCAATGGCGAACCCAAACAACCCTAGAAACCAACAGAACATCACTCCCCTAACGATGTCATCCCACCGGACTTGATGCCGGAATCTTGGCTGGGAGATGGCACTACAGGGCCACTTGCAGTCACTACAAATGATGGTTGGGCCAGTCCCAATATCTATCACCTTCCAAGATGCACGCTACCTTGCACGGCTAGTGACCCACCTTCTTCACCATGGCTTGTCAAACTTCGGCCACCAGCTATGGCTATCCACCATCCTCCAAGCCCAATACATGGGCACCCAACAACCCCTGTCGCCGGAGGAGCTCAACAACCTGATGGGACAACTCTGTCAAACAATGCCCTTTTCTCCACTCTTGGACGTAAACACACGACTCCCATCACCTTCCTTTACCATGTGGCCATAGGTAAATCAGCTGATTCCCCCAACACCGATTCAGTCCAATGGACCAACTAATCAAAGAGAAGAACCATACCCTAGTGTACCTCAAGGAATACAATGCAGATCTAGAAAATATTCTGAAAAAATTAGGAGTCCCAAAAACAAGAGTACTCTTCATGCAAGAAGCTCAGGAGATCGAGTTGAAAGTGTCGTTCGGCGAAATGCTTATTGCTCTCTGCCCTAGAAAATTCACAAGTTGCAAACTAAATCTCCAAGTTCCCTCATCTCCAAACTTAGGTAACTCGGTAGTGGCCCTAAGCCCTATGCTGGGAAGAGTGAAAGTGACCCCTATGGGAAAGGGAAGGGCCTCAAGAGGAAAGCGCCATCTCAAAATCCTTTACTGATGAACTTCATAATATGAAATGCGAGGGGAGCCAATAGTGTTGAGTTCTGCAGGCACTGTGCCTCCATGGTCAAGCTGCACAACCCTATTGTTCTTGTCCTCATCAAAGAAACCACCAAGGGCTACTTTGCAAACCTTCTCACCACATCCCCTGCCTTATCTACCTACAAAAGCAGCTGATGTGAGGACACTCCTCTAGTCCTTACTGGTAACATGAGAGCATCCCTTGATCAATCTCTTTCGTATTCTGAAATCAAGAAGGCCATGGACGGTTTCAAATCTTTTAAGGCACCTGGGCATGATGGGCTGCACCCGTTCTTTTACCAAAAATAATGGAACATCCTATCTACCCAAGTCACCAATTGAACTTTGTAACACAATGTACAAGCTTGTCACTAAGATCATAGTGAATAGGATAAAGCCCTTACTCCAGACCATAATTGGGCTCACACAAGTCAGTTTCCTAACTAATAGGAGGGCTGCTGATAAAGTCATAATTGTTCAGGAATACATCACTTATTTCTAAAAAAATGAAAGGCAAGAATGCGAATATGGTCCTAAAGATAGACTTAGAGAAAGCCTTTAACAGACTTGAGTGGTCTTTTATTAGGGACTCCCCAATGCTCTTCAAGTTTCCACCTAAATGATCAATCTGATCCTCTCCCGCATCTTTCTAGCTCCATAATCCTAGTCAATGGGAACCAAATTGAGCCTTTCAATCCTACTAGAGGAATCAGGCTTGCATGGAAAGGCTCTCTAGGAATAGTGACCAAGCAGTCCTGAGAAAGGGCTGGCTTCCAATTACCATCAGCAAGAATAGCCCAAAAATTTCACACATTTTCTTTGCTGATGATTTCACACTCTTTGGTAGTGCCAATAAGAAGAACTGTGATGCTATCTCGACAACCTTAGAAGAGTTTAACAATACCTCATGCCAAAAGGTTAACTTCCAGAAATCCAAGGTTATCTTCTCAGAAAATTGCAATGAGGATTGGGCTAATAACTGTGAATTTGGTAAGTATGTAGGTTTTCCCATTTCCACAAAAGGCCTGGAAATAAGGACTTCAATTCATTATTGATAGTAGGGGTGGCAAATGGGCGGGTTGGGCTGAATTTGGGTGGGTCAAGATGGGTTAGGTCAATAAATGAATCATTGTCCAACCTAGCCCAAAGTGTACTTGGGTCAAGATGGGCTAAACAATGGGTCATAGCCCAACCCCCCCAACCTGACCCATATTTTAGAATCATGCTCATCTTGCAAAAGGAACTTTATATGGGGCGCAACAACTGTTAAAAGAAAACTGCACATGATCAAATGAGATATAATTATTAAGCCAAAGAACACGGGGGTCTTGGTCTTCAGCAAGCCCACATGAAAAACAAAGCCAGCCTGACTAGTCTAGCTTGGAGATTATACCAGAGCACAGACACAATGTGGGCTAGGGTTCTAATAGGGAAGCACTGTAGTGGTAACCAGGTTAGAGCTAAACCTAAGACTAGGACTTGGCAATGCATTCAAGAAGGTTGGAAGGTTTGTATTAAGGCCTCTAGATGGGTCGTCCATAAAGGGGGTAGAGTCAACTTCTTTACTGACAACTAGATCCCCAATATGCAACCCCTTAACTCGATCCTCCATGGGTCTTGGCACATATCTGACTTGACTCTAAAGATAAGCTCCATCATCCACAATGGGGATGAAACCTTGATGATGTCCACTACCCCATCTCCATGGACATTAATAGTGTTATACACTCCATCTTCATCCCTGTTTCTAGCCGCTCTGAGGATAAACTTATCTGGAACCTCAATGAAAATGGGCTTTTTAGCTCCAAATCAACCCACAACCTCATTAGTTTTGAGCTAAACCCCAGTATTAGCCAGGATGACTCCTTGGATTTGGAATCTAAAAGTCCCTAATAAGATAAAAAAAACTTCACTTGGATGATGCAACACAACATACTTCCCACAGCTAAGCACCTAAACAACATAGGCTTAAATGTAAGCCCAATATGCTATTTCTGCTCCTCTGGAGTGGAAGACATAAGCTACATCTTCTTTGAATGCATCAATGCAAAAGCATTCTGGCTGGCCCTGACACAGGAGTGTACAAACCAGGTTTGTCATCCACACCTTGGGTTTTCGATGGTTCACCGCGAGGAAACATGGCACAAAGTCAAGAGCATGCGCTTCAATGATGCTATTGACTGGAAATCCCTTCTACCTTTCTGCTTTTGGAGCCTAAGGCTCACAAGAAACAATAATGTTTTCGACAAAAAGAAGAACCTCACCCCTGTTAAACAAACCATTTCTAGAGCTACTGAATACTATCACATAGTTGTCCACCACATAGACAAAGTGAAAAGCACTGCAATTCACATTGAATGGGAGCCTCCACCAATGGCTCCTATAAGCTAAACACTGATGGGGTGCTTGCCATAAAACCGGAGTAGGAGGGGCTGGAGGTGTCTTCAGGAACAACAGGGGTGACCGGGTGCTAGGATACATAGGCGCTTACCACATACCACCAGTATAGAGGCCGAACTCCATGCACTTTGGCAGGGCCTCAAAATAGCCCTTGACCACAACTAGGGGTGTTCATTAAAACCCGAAAAACCGAACCAAACCGAAAACCGAACCAAACTGACCAAAAAAACTGATACTTTTTAGGCTTGGTTTGGTTTTGATTTTGAATTTTAAAAACCGATCAAATTTGGTTTGATTTTGGTTTTAATAAAAAAATAACCGAAAAAAACTGAACCAAACCAACTATAAAAGTAGCTATTTAAATTTATTATTATACCTATATATATGTATATTTTATAAAAAGTTTCTAAAATTTTATGGTACATATTAGTCATTTATATTTTTAATCTAGTTCTTTGCTAATATAATAATCTAATTCTTTGCCTTTACATTCTAGTTTGATTGGTAGTTTTTATTTTTATTTTTAAAAGAATTTATTTCGTGTTAAAAATAATTAATTTTTAATTGAGTACTTTAATTATCCATCACTATTTGATTCAATTATCATCAATATATCTTGGTAAATGATAGATTTCTCGAAGAGCAATTGATTTGATAGTGTTACATTGAAAATGTAGTCGTCGGAACATGCGTTTGGTAATGTATGTCTCATATTTAAGAAAAACCCCGATGAATAACCGAAAAAACCGAAAAACCGACAAAAGCCCAATCAAACCGAATCGATAAAAAACCGACTTAATTGGTTTGGTTTGGTTCCAATATTTGAAAAACCGACTTACTTGGTTTGGTTTCTTTTTAGGGAAAAAACCGACCCAAACCGAACAATGAACACCCCTAACCACAACTTCACACCCCTAACCACAACTTCACACCTCTACAAATCTGCACTGATTCTGAACAAGTTGTAAGGATGCTAAATGAGGGAAACCTCCACTATAACTTTATTATTTTTGAATGCAGGTTATTGATGGAGCAACTTTATAATCCAACACTGGAACATAATTTCAGATAGCTGAATCAGGTGGCGGACCTCCTTGCAAAGGAAGGAACAACAAGGAAGTTGTTTGGTAGGACATGAGTTTTGGCAGGTCCTCCGGTGTTTGTAAACAAGGCCCTGTGGGCAGACATCCTAGGAACTGTTTTTGTTTTCGTACGTAACATCAGGGGAAATCCCATTGTAATGCAAAACAATGACAATGCAACTCATGAGAGCATTAGCTCTCAAACAATGGTGTAACTATTTTTGTTATATTTTATATAGTTATCCACTACCGGAAAAGAAAAAGGAACCACACTATTGAGTTACAGCAGAAAGGCTTAAAGCTAACCTGAATCTTACATCAATAAGTGTTTTGTGGCATGGGGGGAAAGGACAAAGAAGAAAAGAGAAAATCAATAATAGGATAATGCAAAGTAAGTACAGATGTCAATTAGAAATTATTTTTAAAGCCAATATTGAGCTAAAAAAACACAAAAAGAAATTCTGACCGAAATAACATAAAATAATTCATTGGCTTGTTTCATTGATTTGCACCATTGTAACACATTAAGACCTAGAGATAATAATTAAAAATCTTCCAAGTAGCAAAATTTCACTCGGGCACATTCTAACACAAGAAAGCAAAAGCTGTTAAATGGCCTATCAAATTTGACAGCTTTCTATCACCAGAGATGCTACTTCTTGTTGCTACTTTGTATAGTAATTCCAAGGACAGCTTAGCTCTTTACCTCTATGAATATTTTCTAGCACAGTCAACATTCTGCAGCTGGCGGCAATACTGATAGCAACTAAATTTAATATATTCATAACATGCAGCTAGTTGCAAGAAAGTATAGAAGCTAATCTTGCTTTGAAGCTGCATTATCAGGACGATTTTGTTCAAGGTATCGCTTTGTCCTCTCAAGAACACCAAAGAATATTGATCCACCAATGCCTATCCAAAGCACTCTTGGCCCAATGCCCTATAACGAAATTAAATTCCAAACTAACAGAGGTCAACAATTATGTGTCAGATATCAACTAATGAGTTTTAGATCAAAACATACACATTCATATTTATTGCACATCACGAAAGAAAGAAACTCAAAAGACTTGGGAGAAATGTGGGAAAATCCTTGTGTCGGTCCTTAGCAGCTTCTATTTGATGGAATATTAGGATGATGCATCCAAAGTATAATGTTAAGAGAAGATGGCCAAAAGTACATGAGTTTTATTTATATGCAGGGAACAATGAGGAAAAATGCATGGTATCAACTAATGACAATATTAAGGTCCCATCGAAATCAGGCCTGGTTGTGTAGCATGGAGCTATCAAAAATTGGTGATCAAGAAAGTAAAGGACCACAAGTCAGTGACTCATTTTAAGTTTTTATACCCCTCGTAGTCCCGAGAAAGAAAATGCGGAAAAGGTGCGGTAGGGATGCTAAGCTCTTTCATCATCCATTTGATTTTCCGTAAAGGAGACAAATAAAGAAACCAAGAAAATAAGCAGTCTCCAGGATAAAAGAACCCAGATATGGGTCCTAGTACTGCAGTCTAAAAGGAATTTTGGGATCCCTCTACCTTTAGAAGTGCTGGAGCTCCTTCTTCTGCAACAATAGTCCTCACACAATCAACGATGCCTTTGTACTGGTTGGCAGAACCCTGCACAGGAACAAGACTAGAGTTTTCACATTACCTAAATTAAATGGAAAGTAGTCTTGCAATTTATGGAAGTCTCATTTTATTATCGACATGCATGCATGGGATGAAGAAATTAGGAGACAGATCGTTTGAGCACCACGTGAAAAAAGTACCTGAATCATTAATCTTGTCTTAATGACATCAAGAGGGGTAGTTATAGCTCCAGTTAGAGCACCTGCAAAAAGTAGAGGTAACCATTGATAGCTTTAGAGGGGGTTCATTGATTACATGCAGAAGCAGGATCATATATTTACTGCAGCAACATGAGAAGTTATAATTGTAGACAGGCTAAACATTAGGAATTTCAGTTATTCACATTTCCTACAAAACAGTAACTTAGTCATATAGTCATGCCAAATTCAGTTATTCACTTTTCTTCGTGCGATTTTACAGTCTTTTCTTCGTGGCTTAAAAAACACTTTGCTGCACAAGTTTTAAGAGGTTTCATTCATGGCAATTATTTTTTATTTATTTTTGATAAGTAATGAGAAGATTCCATTGATGTGTTCCAGCAATAATTCTTGTAGGGCAATGTATAATTGCAAGATCTTTTGAGGAGTTTTGGGATTGGCCCAAAGGATTTTCAAATTGCTGGTTCATTCTACCGACTCTTCAAGAGTAGATTAAGAACCCTGCAATTCAGTTTTCTACTATTCACAATTCATAGGACCTGAATTTACAGAACTTCAAGCAAATGGAAGCCATGCTTTATCATTTTGCGCACCAATTTATTAACCCAAATTAGGAATAGCCAAAATTATAGGGGTCATTTTGTGGTCCAGTCAGTTATGGGTGATTGTTGACTCACACAAAAACCAATGCAATTGTGCTATGTAAAAATTTATGTCTACGTAAGCCTACATTTCTTGATACTGCAGGCTTACATGAAAGAGCCAGCGACACTCTCTACGCAGCAGCTGAATCCTCAACTTAAATATTATAAATGAAAGCCAACTTGCCAGAGAACTACAAATGAATTGACATGTAATAGGGCTTTGAAGGTGGATTACCAGCAAAAGCACCAATAACAGCATTCTCTGGATCATTCAAGTCCCTTTTTGCCTGGTACGAAGCACATAAAGCAGCTTTGATATTAGTAGTAATTTCAGAGACTATTGCCGTATCTTTTTCAATCAAACAGTAAAGTATTTTATCATCTCCATCTTTGATGGCACGTCAAAAAGCAAAATCAGCAATGTAACGTTCCTCGTGTTTCTTAGTTCAAGAATATTCCGTGAACTTTTGATCCTAATGAAGTGAGAAGTCAAGGAAGGAAGGAGAAAGACAAGGAGAAACGAGCTCAGAGAATTTCTAATTAACTTTCGAATACACCAGTTTAAGCAAAATCTTTTCTTATTCTCTTTAGCTTATACATCAAAATTTAGAGGACATGCAAATGAAGCTCTATCACGCATATGTAGCCAACAGTGAAATGGGTACGTTTTCTATGAGATTAATGAGAAGTTGCACTCAACATCATGGAAAGCAGGATACTTACTGCCAGCTTATAACCTATCCGCAGCTGCTCATAGATACAAAATTGGATGGCGTCAAATGGCAAATCTCGAAGTAGAAATGACCCATATCCCTACAAAAGTCCATATATTACGATAAAATAAACCAGTTTTATATCTATCACGTAAATGTTGGACCTAACTATCCTTTGCAAAAAAACTGAACCAATTCTACGCAAAAACTGTTTTGAAATACAAAGGACAAATGGTGCTGGAACTGTGTGCAAGATATGTGACATTTAAAAACTAGCATACCGCATAAAGACCTTTAAAACCTTCCTTAGAAACAATTAGGCGAACAGCATCAGGAGCCGAAGCAAATTGCCTAGTCTGCATTCGCTGTTTAATGACCTGTAGTCTCAAGAAACCAAATGCAGTCAATAGATTTACAAAGAGGGTTAAAAAAAAGATAAGGAGAATCTTGATATTCAGGAAAGTGAGAATCTCAAAAGAACTTCATTCACCTCAGTTGGAACACGAACGAAAGAAGCAGCAATGCCTCCTAAAGCACCAGCAGTCTGCATGAAGTTTGGAAGCTCTTATTTAGAAACAGAATTCACACTGTATAAGAGTAAAATGCATGCTTCAGATGTCAACCACAGAGATATAAAAGCAACTTTTTTCTTGAAAACTATTCAAAATACCATAAGAATGTATAGACATAACTTGAAGAATAGTGGCCTGAGAAAAATAATTTTGTGAGGATTCCAGATAGAGTTAAATGTAAGAGCATTTTACAGGAAAAAAATTATATTTTATGAGGTGAAAAAAAAAACATGTTATCAGTAACCAGGAATTAGTGTGTGCTTGATAGACTGCAAGATTTGCATGATGTTATTTTTTTTCTTATTTCAATTGGATCTACGTTTCTTCTAGCCAATTACCTGAGTTCCTTAATGTATCACCTCGTCTAAGTACACCGATATTTTGTTCCATTTAAGTCATCAAATTCTTCTCCATGTGGCACCTCTTTCCTTTTATCGTAGGGAACAAATGACCAAGGAATAGCATATGCCATCAAACACTCTCTAGAAAAGTTTTAAGAACGATTTCTAGTCACAGAAGTTCTATTAATGAATTTGGTCTATGTCATGTCACAAACTAGAAAACAGGACCTAGTGCAATCATGACAGTGGGAGGAGAAATATTCTCACAAGATGGGCCACAGCACTAAGATTTTCAGGAAGCATCTTCAATAACTTTTGCTTTGCCGGTTCATATACACCAACAAAAATGGCAGAAGCCCTGCGTAAAAGAACAGGATCAATAGAGATCACTACTAAATATCCTCACGTAAGAAACCATACAAGAAAATAGGACTGTTCACCTCAGGAAATAAAAGCTAGTTAGGTTTGGAAAAGGGAATTTCATTTGCATTGGGTTGACAACAGTTCAGGTGTAAATACTTCTATGCTATATTGCTATTACACGGTATTTCTTTAGTAATACTTACGGTAGGACTCCAGCAAGATTTCCAGCAAGCCCAGAATACAACCCTTTCAAGGCTATTTGTCCTCCACCACGAGCTGCCTGCACAGGGAAACAGGTTAATAACCTTTTAATCAAAGCCAAGACACCCTATATTGTAAACATTTCTCTTGTTTCCTTGAACTGGACATCTAAAATACCTGCTGTTCTAGAGGACATGCAAATGCTAGAATTGAAGAAAGAATTCAAGATCAACCGGAGTAATGTAAATTTAAATGAAGAAAGCCTGACACTTTGCATTCTGACTATTTTAATAGCAGAAAATCTGAATATGAATAAGACAAAAACCATGAAAAGCAATGCTCAGCTGTATACCAAAGCTATATCAGGGAGACCATGCAACAGAACATGACTATGAATACTTCAACAGTTTTTTCTGTCTAAATTATCTATCTACTCTCTCTTTCTCTCTTTTGTCCATCCTGTCAACATAAGGAGCAAATAGTCTCGACAATCTTAGCAGACACCAGTCTAGCATAGTAGCACTGCATACATAATTGACATTGACTTGTGATTATAAACAGGGATATTTAATAGTTGACTTTCCTGCAGTCGTGTTTTAATTGTATCAATGGGATATAAAGCTGTTTCAACGACAACGCCTGCTGTCCCTCCTGCTATGACACCCTCTGCACGAAAGTGACAAGATTAGAAGCACCAAACCTCAACAAAAAAAAAAAGGAGAAAAGAAAACCTTTTTGTCCTATAATAGTGTAGTTGCTTACTACAAAGTTCTTCTTGTTAGAAGTTAGGGACTCTATTTTTCACTTTTCGTACCCACCTCCCACTCAGTCTCAAATAGCAATAATGCATCATAAGTTTATGAGCACCAAGTTGCTTCGGGGAATAAATTATTCTGCATTTTGATAGGTTTATCACTTGATTTTTTTGGATTGGTGGGTTAGCAATTGAATTTATACATATATTTACACTTTCTCATATGCTTACGACCCAGCATATGCTTTTGATAATGGACTTAGAGATCAGGTGGACGAGGAAGAGGAGGGCTATGTCTGGTATTCCTAGGGTCAGGTGGGTGCATTGACTAAGGACAAGGCTCAGGAGTTGGGGGAGAAGTTGCTGGCTCTGGGGGCATGGAGGAGTAGCGGGGACGCGAGCTGTATGTGGTCAATGATAGCAAATTGTATTAGAGAGGCGGCCAGAGAGGTGTTAGAGGTCTCAAAGGGTTTTTCTGGTGGCCATAAAGGGGACTGGTGGTGGAACAAAGAGGTGCATAGAAAAGTGGAAGCAAAGAAAGCGGCATATTTGAAGCTAGTAGAGAGTATAGACGAGGGGCAGAAGAGTGCCAACAGGGAGGGATACAAGAAGGCTAGGAGAGAGGCGAAGTTGGCGGATACTGCAGCTAAGGCCGCGGCGTTTAGCCGTTTATACGAAGAAATTGGGGTTAAAGGCGGGGACAAGAAATTGTACAGGCTAGCTAAGGTGAGGGTGTGGAAGGCCCGGGATCTGGACCAAGTGAGATGCATAAAAGACGAGGAGGGAAGAGTTTTATTGGAGGGGGCACAGATCAGGCGGAGATGGAAGGCGTACTTCTATAAACTCTTGAACGAAGAGGGAGATAGGGGCATCGCGTTGGGGGAGTTGGAGTACTCGGAGCGGCAGCGAGATTTTGGGTACCGTAGACGCATACGAGTGGGGGAGGTGGTAGAGGCTATGCGCAAGATGAGTAGGGGTAGAGCGACTAGGCCGGACGAGATCCCGGTGGAATTCTGGAAGAGTGTGGGCAAGGAGGGCTTGGAATGGCTTGCTAGGGTGTTTAACGTCATTTTTAGGACGAAGAAGATGCCCGAAGAGTGGAGGCGAAGTACGATGATCCCGTTGTACAAGAACAAGGGGGATTTCCAAAACTGCAACAACTATAGGGGTATCAAGTTGTTAAGTGAAGATTTAGAGAAGAAGAAAAGGCTTCTTGTATTTCTGTGTTTTATTCACATCAAAGGTACTGATATTTATACAGTGAGT
>ML280521.1:0-55488 GCA_005239495.1 Nicotiana undulata
ATAAAATAACTTTCAATTCAAAATTATAATTTAGTAAATAAATATTACTTTATTTAAATTTTTTAATAAACTACAAAATATGAAAACTAATCAAATAAGTATCACAGTAGAAAAGAATGTTCGAAGATAGGGGGATAGATAAAATTTTATTATATTTATATTTTAATTTAATTATAAAATATAAATAAATTACACTCAAGAAAATTTTAAGTACTTTCTAATTCAATAATAAAAATAAAAAGGATCAAACAATTTATTTGATTACTATATGATGTGTGTCCTTTAATTTTTATAGATTGTGTTATATTTCCGCACACTATATTAAATAATAAAATATAACTAATATTTATTAAGTTAATATGATATATTAGATCATAATTTATAAGATTAATATTCTGTCAAATTATCCGCGCATCGCGTGGGTTCTTATACTAGTGAAAGATAATAATATAATATAGAAGAGAGAAAAAAATATAAAAAAGAATATTCTCTCTGGGGAAAAAGATGGGAAATGGTTGGAGTAAGTTGTCCCCAAAATGGGGAAGGGACCAAAATGGAGTTAAAGGTTGGAGATGGCCTAAGGGAAGTATTTGCGTCCCTCCAAGTTATTGGTACACTAGTAATTGGAGTAAGTGACATTACTCCTTTCGACCAATTTCAGAGGGGTTACCAAGTCTTCAAAGCGTTAGGCGATATTTGTGGTGGTTGGCTGGAAATTGAAAAAGAGACAACTCTAAGAAATCATCCTAGATGGCTTCGATCAAGATGAGGAGGCAGATAGAGAAGATTTTGAAAACCCTAGAAGTGGAGAAGAGGGGTTTTCTTTATAAATTACATGTTCGGAGTGTAGCGTTGGTAACAATTATCTCCCATCGATGAAATGGAGAAGAAAATGGACCTGCTAGGTCCTAAGATGATGTTTGAGATAGGTCTGCTACTGTAGAAAAGATCGGCCATGTGGGGGTTGGGGACAATATTTCAAATTCTAAAAAAGTGGGGACAGATGTGGGAGTGGCACGTGGAAAGGTCTTAAGGGAGAATGGTTCAGTAGTAAAGAAACTACAGGCTCCAGAATTGGGCCACTTATTTCATGATGTTTGGAAGCTTAACATGACTTTTGGGTCGTAAAAAAGAATAGATTTAGGCTCAGATGATTCAACCTTTATTTTCAATAAGGCGACACGATACATTCTAGACTCCTCTCACAACACCATGATCATCAGACAGATGAAAGAGCAGGAAAGCCCTAGTCTGCCACAATTTTGCAGAACTCACATGCAGTTGATGACGCAAAAATTGTTATTCAAGATTGAGAAAACTCTTTCTTCCTACAATCGACAGAGGCTGACCAAAATCAGATAGTCTTTTGAATTTGAAACAACTAAACCATGGCTTATCGAATAGGCTACTCAAGCTTTCTTATGGCTGCATAATAATGTTACAAAGATGAGCAAACAATATGGATTGAATTTTTGTGAATGTGAAATGGAGGGTCTAGCTCTGTTCACGAAGATTGACACGAGAAGGCATAAGAGAAATGAAGCCACCATGTCCAGATTCACAATTCCAAAAGTGATAGGTACAAAGGAACTCCAAAAACTGGTTTTTAATGTGAATTATGGGGTGGGAGGATCAAGGAGGGGAAGGGGGATCACTAACACTTGGTACCCATGAAGCTGAATATTCTTACTTGGAATATTAATGGGTTTAATGACAGGTAAAAGATAAAGGTGATAAAAAGTTAATCCATAAACGGAAGGCAGACATTTATTGCTTTCAAAGACAAATTTAGAAGGGGATGTGGAAATACTAGTTAAACAAATGTGGTCAGACCCATCTCAAGTGTTGTTTGGAGTCCAACGACAGGAAAGTGAAAATATTGCTGATGTGGGAAAAAAATGTTTGGACAAGAGAAACTATCAACAAGGGATGTATACTATACTATCACTCGCAAAATTTCCTCATTATCACAGAATTTCTCCTGGCACACAGGGGTATATGAATCACACTGCAAGTTGGAGAAACAAGAATGCTGGTGGGAGATAGTAGTATCTAAGGCATTTGTGCAGGGCCTTGGGTGGTGTATAGAGATTTTAACATCAATAGATTCATAGCAAAAAGAAAGAACAATAGACTCGCTAGGGCTATGATGGACTTCTCTAATTTTATAGATCATTAGAAGCTTGTAGATTCTCATCTTAATGGGGCTCCCTTTACATGGACAAAGGGTAATAATCAGGAAAACTCTTCAAGATTGGATAGATTTCTTTTTTCGGCTAAATGGGCTGAGGAATTCAAGAACAAAAGGCAAGCAGTACTCCCCAGGGTATTTTCTGATTGTACTCCCATTTCTTTACAATGCCGAGATGGGGAAGTTTAAAATATTAACTTCAAGTTTGAAAGCTGGTGGTTGGGTGTTGAGGGATTCAATGAAATGGTGAAAAGCTGTGGGAACTCTTTTAAAGTACAGGGTAGACTAGACTCCATTCTTTCAAGCCAACTGAAGTTGTTGAATACAAAGCTGTGGGGTTTGGAATCATTAGACTATGGTAGTCTGGAAAAGAAAAGACAGTCTAACTAACTCAACTTTTAGAGTTGTACAACATTCAGGGAATATAGATCTCTTAACGAAGAAGAGCGACTTTTGAAGGCCACCTTATTATGAAGATACAGAGATCGCTAAAAATGAAGAGATAGCTTGGAGACAAAGGTCTAGGTCTTGTGGTTAAAATACAGGGAAAAAACAGAATGTTCTTTCAAAGGTTGACAAATGCCCACAGAAGATTCAACACAATTGATAAGCTGGAGATTAGTGGAGAATTAGAGGATGATCTTGTGATCATTAGCGTGGAGATCACTTCATTCGACCAGCAATTATATACTGAATTTGAGCTATGGAGGTTTGATTTCACTTTTGAGAAATGCCCTAAGATTACAGATAAAGAAGCAATATGATTGCAGTGAACTTTTGAAGAACATGAGGTGCTTGATTGAATTAGGTTATGTGTAATTGATAAAGCTCCAAGGCCAGATGGTTATTCTATGGGTTTCTTCCATTCTTGCCAGGATATTCTCAAGGTGGATATTATGAAGACTCCGGGGAATTTTCATTAACGTGAGTATTTTGGGAAAACTCACAATGCACTCTTGCGGCTTTAATTCCAAAGAAGAATGGAGTACG
The DNA here is from genome assembly GCA_005239495.1 of Nicotiana undulata. Taxonomy (NCBI): domain Eukaryota; kingdom Viridiplantae; phylum Streptophyta; class Magnoliopsida; order Solanales; family Solanaceae; genus Nicotiana; species Nicotiana undulata. The sequence continues at coordinate 3,182 of ML280521.1, forward strand.
GGAAGTAATATTTTATACCTATTAGCTTAGGAATGGACCAAATGGATGTCTTTTTGCATCATTACCCTGAGATTTTCTCATGATAAATGGTTCACCTGAAGTTTTTTCCTCTTTTCTTGGGAGTCGAACACGAGAGGAGATCCCTTGTATTTTCCTTCATCGTTGCTATGGAAGGCTTAACAATATGGTAAAGCTGGCTAAGCATTAAGGATGACTATAGGCACTTCAGAATCTCTAATAACAGAAGCAACATGGAAATCTCTCATCTTTAATGTGCAAATGACCTTTGATTTTTTTCTATGCTAAAGTAGAACAAATCAAACATCTACAACTAATTCTAACATGTTTTGAAGCTGTCTCTGCTCTACTCGTTTATTGGAGGAAGAGTTTTATTTTTGGTGAATGGAGTGCTAGAAGTTCAGCTACTTGTAGGGATACTTGGATGGGTTCTCTCCCAACAAGTTATATAGGAATGCCTCAGGGAGCAAAAAACAAAATACTTGATATTTGGAATGGGGTTTGAGTAAATGTGAAAAAATAGTGGCTAGGTGGAAAAGTCAGTACTCAGTACTTATCTTTGGGAGGTTGAATGATTCTGGTAAACGTTGTTCTCGGTTCATTGCTTCCATTTATGATGTCTCTATTTCCGCTACCTGTTAAATGGAGAAGAGAATAGATTCACTGAGAAGAAATTTCATCTGGCAAGGCAATAGATAAAGGAGACGTCATCATCTTATCAAGTGGAGTATTGTGATTAACAGCAAAAGGCAAGAGGGATTAGGCATAAGATATTTGAGGCTGCATAATAGTGTTTGCTTATGAAAAGATTATGAAGGTTTAGTTGTGAGTATAACGCTTTTTTTTGGGGGAGGGGGGGTAGGGGGTATTAGTGCAAAGTATGAGCACAAGTTTCAGTGGTGCTGTAAAAAAGTAACTGCACCCTTTGGTGTTAGTGTCTTCAGATCAATCAGGAGATTTTGGCCTTCTTTTGCAAACAATATTAGCTATATAGTTGGAAATGGGATGCAAGTATCTTTCTGGTATGACATCTGGGTTGGTTCTCAGCCTTTAAAGGAGTTTTTTCCATTCCTATTCAGTCTTACTGAGGCACAGGCACCTGATGCATTCATGAGGTTTGGGAACAACAGGGGCAGAATCTCAACTTCAGAAGATTTCTGAAGTAGGATAGCTGAACTCTTCAAGCTTCTGGAACAATTTCAAGGAACTACAGCAAATGAAGACAGAATAGTTTGGAAGCATCGCAGTAAAGGCATCAACACAGTAAGTCTGTTTATATAGCCTTCAATGATGCTGGACAACAGATCATTTGGCCGAAGAAGCATATGTGGAAAGTTAAATTCCATATAAGGTAGCTGCTTTCTCTTGGTTGGTTGTTGAAGATGCATGTTTAACTCAAGATAATTTGAGGAATGCAACTATGCTCAAATGCCATTTATGTGAAGTGTGAACGAGCATTAACCATCTTTATACACTGTGAAGTCAGTGATCAGTTATGTCAACTATTTCTAAGTTTGAATGGAATCAAATGCGTTATGCCAAAGTCTACTGGAGAATCGCTGGTATGCTGGAACCTCATGGGAGGGACTGTGAGGCAGAAGAGATGGTGGTGAACAATTCCTGTCTGTGTCTGGTGGACAATATGGAATGAAAGAAATTCAAGATGTCTTGATGAAAGAAGCAGCTGTACTCAAGATGAATTGTCTTCTTTAATTTCAGTTGTGGTGTAAAGAAGAACTCCTAGAAGATGTAGACTTTTTACTAGACATTATAGAATCCTTGTAAGAAGAACATGGATTATTTTTGGTTTAGGGTTACATAATAGCATCCTTGTAAGAAGATACATAATAGCACTGTTACCTTTCTCAAGAAAAAAAGAGGTTAAAAGCTCTTCATTGATCTTGCCTATATAATGACTCAACTAATAGATCTTTGTCTTCTTGATATAGATTGATAAATCTATGTGCCTTTTTTGTTTGCATGCTCATAACTGTGTCATCATTCAACATTCTAACTTCTTGAAGCTGCAGCATATTGGTGATTTCAATTATGCAAGGTTAGCAGATTTTGGAGCAGCAATATCTGGAGCCAACAAGCTACAATGCCAGCAAGTGCTTGAAGAGCTAGATGTAAGTTTGTGGTTCAAGATGTTAGATACATAATATTTTCTCTACGTGTGCTTTTTTCAATACAAACCCCAAAGAGAGAGGTTTACCAGTATTGTGAGTTCTAACCGCTCTGGAAGAGAGCCAGGTTTTATTACTAGGAGGTACATCTAAGAATTTTTCCTTGCCATTTGCTTTCGATTGTAACAACAAAAATATATATGTTTGGTCAGTTTTTCCCTGCTCTGAAAAGGAAAATGGTTGAAAGTTAAAAAAAAAAGGAGGATCAAAGCGTATATGTTAGTGGTAAAAGCTTCATTTCTTGCTGATGGTTAAAATCGCTTCTCATTGGTACTACATCTGAGAAGTTTTCCTTGCCATTTGCTTTCAATTGTAACAACAAAACAATATGTGTTTGGTCAGTGCTTCCCCGCTCTGAAAAGGAAAATGGTTGAAAGTTAAAAAAAAGGAGGATCAAAGCGTATATGTTAGTGGTAAAAGCTTCATTTCTTGCTGATGGTTAAAATCGCTTCTCATTGGTACTCTTTGCTCGAAAAATTAGGAACCTAAAAAAGTTATCAGTTTGTTCACCACTTACTTCATAAAAAGAAATTGTCAGTTTGTTCAAGTGGAGCTACCTATTTTGGGAAAATTAGAAAGGAACATATTCAGTTTAGAACAGCTAGCAATTTTTTGTATTTCCTCATAAGAATCATAAATTCGCATTACAATGGTTATTTCATAATTTTCATTGGACTGAGCCTTTTGTCTGCTGAGGGATCAGAATATAGAGTGTGCATGAGATAAAATGAATGTTTCCTGCTTGTTGTTTCATAGCTAACGTCATAATACCTGCATCAGGTGCATAAGCGGCTACAGCTTACCCTGGAGCTAGTGAAGAAAGAAATGGAGATTAGTAAAATTCAGGTAAATGCACGTCAAGACGCATACCAGAACTTTGAATAATTGTTAATGCATGCATTTAGTATTTTACATCTTCTTTGTTTTCTGCAGGAATCAATAGCAAGAGCAATTGAAGAAAAAATAAGTGGAGAGCAACGCCGTTATCTGTTGAATGAACAATTAAAGGCCATAAAGAAGGCATGTGGATTATGTGCAGCTTTTTTGTGTTATCATCCTTAAACTTAGTACTTACATATGTTTATTCCTAGTAATATATATGTTAAGCTTCTGATTCTTATGTTTGATTCACAGTTTAAACAGAGAGTAGATTTGAAAAAAAGTGCTTCCTTATGACATGATTTTGATTGGCTTAATGCAGGAACTAGGTTTGGAGACTGATGACAAGACAGCTCTTTCTGGTTCGTTGTCTCTTAATTATTACTGAAACGGATAATGTTCTTTTTGGATTTATTACGGCCAGACGTGTTTTCCCATCTGGCCAATGAAACATCTTATGTTGGCCCTGGTAAAATTCCATGTAGTAGTAGCATAGAAAAGGCCATTTGCAATATGTTTTGCCCTTTCTGTTGCAACAGTTTTATGGTGGCTGATTGATCTCCTGTTTACCATTGAAAATCTTTACTAGAAGCATGAATAGCATTCAGGCGATAATTGGCTTTACAGATAGGAAGTTGAAGGTTGAATTTTCTTTGTACACAGTCCAACCAACTTAATTGACATGCTTTCTAAAACTATTTGAGACATTCCAAACTTTTGACAGATTAGAATACATTGTACCTATAGGGGGCTGTTTTGTGTTTTCACTAAAGCACTTAGTAAGACAAACTGGAATCCTTCAACTTCAATTTCCGAAAGGTTACTGTCTACCATATTTGGTAATGTGGCACAAAATCAACATGGATTTACTGGAAGGCCACATTTTCCGTTGTTAGCACTGCATTGTTGTTTATTCAAGTTATGGATTGCTCATGATTCAGATTTATCTTCCTCCAATGTTTCTTTTTCTCTTGAACTCTGTCCTGTTTCCCTTTCCAATGGACTTCCTTAATAGAAGCCTTCTTGCCTTTTCCGTCATGGAGTGTAATGCTTATGAAGGTGCTTATTCCAAGTTTTCGTGATAATAGACATTACTGCAAACCTAAAACGCGGTTCTCAATGTTTTTCTCTATAATTTTCACAAAGATAGAGTTAAGCTACACGTTGTAACATTGTTTTGGTAGACCTGGTTTTGGTGTTGAAATTGAGAGAAGAAACTGCCTAATTATTAGGTTCGCTTTAAGGGCTTAGATTTTTCTGGTCAATAGTGACGAAAACCTGCAGTTTTTTTGTTCCCGTTTTATTCCATGTAATGGTGTGACACTATATTTGTTTATTACTGCAGCAAAGTTCAGGGAAAGATTGGAGCCTAATAAAGAAAAAATACCAGCACATGTTATGCAAGTTATTGAAGAAGAACTGACAAAACTGCAACTGTTGGAAGCTAGTTCCAGTGAATTTAATGTAACACGTAATTATCTTGATTGGTTGACTGCCTTGCCATGGGGTAATTACAGGTTCGTTGTCTATCTGTTCTCCCTTACATTGTCTTGGGTTCAATCCAACTGATGTTATCCTTATCCTTGGTTAGCTGTACTACTAAATGGTCCAGTGAGAAATAAAAATGTAATGCTCTGAAATTTGCTAGGCTTCCAAGTTAACCTTACAGCCTAGTGATGTGACTTGCCTAAATTTCTATTGAGTAATATCCATTTGTCTTTAACTTTTCTTTCTCCTCCAGTTCCTTATTTTGGGTTCTTACATATCATGTTTCTTGCTTTGAGGATGCTTCCTTGACATCCCAATATATGAGTTTAGACCAGTATCTCATGAGAGCAGCAAAACTAGGATTGTACTTATGATGAGCTCCTTATGTAGGATAAGATGGGGGCTTGATTTGTCATAGTTCGTGTTGTTTGCTGCTGATGGTGGTGGTGTTGGCTTTATAGTTTTGTTCTCTGCCATGGGTGTATTGCATTGGTTCCTGAAGTTTTCTTCTTTTATGATCCAAAATGCAGTGATGAAAACTTTGATGTACTACGGGCAGAACAAATTCTTGATGAAGACCACTATGGGTTAACCGATGTTAAGGAAAGGATCTTGGAATTTATAGCTGTGGGAAAACTCAGAGGAACCTCGCAAGGTTGGTGAATGCCTTTTTTAAAAATATTAACCCTCATTTTCAAAACAAATCGTCAGTTTTATAAGGTTCAGCCATAATCATATTAAAAGAACGGAAAATGATCCAGCCATCTCCTTACTGTCCATTTTCATAACATTATAATGGACCAATGGAAAATATATCCATATAACATGAGATTTATGGTTCCCACATACTATGTTGACCTCAAATTGGAACGAGTAACTGGAAGAAGTGAACATTTTAGGGCATTTATGAAATATTTATTGTTCAAACTTAGGTAATAATTTTTGTGTCAGTCGAGAGTGCCTCCGATGTTTTCTTGTGATTATCTGTGGAGTAAAGAAATATATCTTGAGCTTAATTTCTTCCCTTGAAAAGCAACTAATGTGAATTAAATAGCTGCACCTTGGGCCATAGTTTGTTGTTCTTCTTACATTCTGATATTGTGCTGTCCATGATTGGGCACTCGCTGTGTGATATTCTATTGATAACTTACTTTCACTACCAGTTGTACTTGTATATCTTTGGGACATTGAACTTGAGATGTAGTTGTTTGTTGAGGATAATCTTTGAAAACTATGAAGTGTCGAGAAAAAAACAGACACTTGAATGAAAGTTAACAATATAGTCTAAAGACAAAGGGCAACTCTAGAAAAATGTGAATTGCACCATAGCTAGGACAATATTAGATTTAAGTGATGATATTAATCCCAATTATACACTAGCACTGTCTTTCATATGTGCGGCTTCACCTGATTTATCTCAGTTTAATTTATGAATCCTAGTCAGGAACTAGAAACAGACTCATTGCTTATTTTTGTTTGAACAGGGAAAATCATATGCCTCTCTGGCCCTCCTGGGGTGGGAAAAACCAGTATTGGTCGTTCAATAGCACGTGCATTGAACCGCAAATTTTACCGATTTTCTGTTGGAGGGCTGTCTGATGTTGCTGAAATAAAGGTAACGGAAATATCTGACCAGCTAAATTAGAGTTGTTTTGTGGTGCACAGAATCTTGAACTTTCATGACTAACTTTGGGATGCACTTCAAGGGACATCGACGAACTTATATTGGTGCCATGCCGGGGAAGATGGTGCAATGTTTAAAAAGTGTGGGAACCGCTAATCCTCTTGTTTTGATAGATGAAATTGACAAGGTATTTTATGGTTTGTGAGTTCATACTTCAAGTATATGGCTTTGACTATGAGGGAAGTCTAACTTCTTTTTTCACTATTTAATCTCGCTTTTCTGTATATGACCACTGGAAGAATCTTTAGCATGAACATATTATGTTTTTGCTTGGATTTTTTCTGCAATCTAAATGTTTGAAGAATGAGTATAATTACCGATCAATTTTAATAATAGTCTTGTATTTTTTCTTCTATGGCAGTTGGGAAGAGGACATGCTGGTGATCCAGCAAGTGCTATGTTGGAGCTTCTTGATCCAGAACAGAATGCAAATTTTTTGGATCATTATCTTGATGTTCCTATTGATTTATCGAAGGTTAGTTGTTTCCTGGAGCACTTATCAAATTATTGTGGCTGTTGATTGGCCCTTATGAAATGCCCTCTTAACATCATTTGATGAGTGGGGATAATGTGATATTAAAAATCTTGCAAATATCGAATATCATTTTGCTTTCTTCTTTTTCTTTACTGATTGATGTCTTCTTTCGTCTCTTACCTTAGTTAAGTTTGGAAAAAGTTTCATGACTGAACATGTTCCTTTTATTGTCCATAATGGAAGGTTATCTTGAAGTATTTTATTTCACGTCTGTGTTACCTATGTCTCTGTCTTTATGACTGTAATATGATTAGTGTAAGTAGAATGTTGCTCTCTTGATACTTGAGAAAAACTAGGTTTCATTGGCATTGGTTTTGGTGATCATTCAATAGGAAAAAGGTTGATGCATTGAGCTTTCCTACTGTTTGTTCATATTATCTTGATGGCTTTACTGATGAGGGATGTGGTTTATACCTCTTGAAGTTACCGATAATTGGAGCGATAGACTTTGAGTGTTGAGTGTTAGTTTACCTATTGATTAAAGAATTTGGCCCATAATTCAAATATGACGACTTTACAGTTATCAGTACTATTTCATTTTATTATATCAAACATCAGCAAATCAACAACATGGCTAGAGAGAGAAGGCTGATGGGTATATTCACATACAATTTCATTTGTTTTGTCCTTTGATGTGATAATTTACTGTGTATATTTCCAAAGGGCTTTGTCAAAAGAAGATGGCTACTTTCAATTATTTTGGTAGTATTTTGGGTCTGACTTGGTTATGGGGATGGAGTCTATATCAAAACCTTGTTATGAATGTTGAGTTATATATGAACCTGAAGAAATTATAAAATCCAACCTCTAGGTTTTAATGTACTTCCAAAATTTGAACAAAACGAGCTTTGACACCTTCAATGTTTTCTATCCTCTTTGCTTAATACAGTTACCTATTCCACTGTACTTTATACGAGAATGGCATCTGCACATTTATCAATTTTTCGAGTGCATAATTTGAGGTCGATCATTTTCCTTTTTGCGGCTGCAGGTTTTATTTGTCTGCACAGCCAATGTCGTAGAAATGATACCTAATCCTCTTTTGGATAGAATGGAAGTAATTTCAATTGCTGGTTACATTACGGATGAGAAAATGCACATAGCCAGGGATTATTTGGAGAAAGCTACTCGTGAAACATGTGGGATCAAGCCTGAGCAGGTATCTCTTATAGAAACGTCTCTAGTTGCATCTCTTTCATTATCTCCTGTGCATATTCATTATCGGGTGAATAGTTTGTATTTTTTCCGCTCCCAATTTTTGACATTTCAGACGCAGACATTGGGCAAGAATGTAACTTCTTAAAGTAAAATATGAAAAGCTTTATCCAGTTAGAAGTTTATGGAATAAAACATATGATTGGAACGCTCAGGGGATCAAGCTCTTTACACCCTTCCATATAGACCATGGGTAAAGGAAAAAATCGCACGGATATAGTGAATCTCATTATAGGTCTTTTGCCATATGCTTTAATATTTCCTAGAAAATATACTGTTTGATGTATTGATATCATTTTCATCTTATGCCTCTAGATTTTGAATATACTTACCTCCAAAGCTAATGGATTATTAAGTTTAATACAAACTCTTCCATCACTATCCTTTCCAAGAAGTATTTTAAGTGATTCACATAAACAACTGAAATGAGTCCACATTGCTGTATATATCCTCTCAAGTGCTGCTTTCTTGAGGAATGTTTGCTTGACCGAGCCAAACTGTGACTGACTTTGCTAGCCAATGTGCTCGTACATCATTAACACAACCACTGTGCCACACTTTGCTGGGAGTATAAACACAATTGAAGGTGGTTCTGTCGTGGTAGTCACCAATCTCTATTGGTAGATGAAGGTATAATGAGTTTCTTACTGGTAGGGATACATGTGCCTGGTGGGGTGGGGTTGCTGGATGGTAATGTCTAACAGATTTGAGTGGGGCATGTACTAAAGCAGGATGGATGTTTAAAATATGCCAAGTGTTTTGTTTTTTTGCTGTTGACTTCAATTTGACCACCGTGTAAAAGAGAAACTAGACTAGTTTGTTATACAGTAGTGAATTATTATTACCGTACAAGGAATCATCATACAATGCCAAGATTGGCGGTGATGACTCCAAAATACACTTGACAATGTCTATTGAGTGAGCTTAAGTTATAAGATGACTGCAGTAAATATGTTCTTCCACAGCCTTAAAGATGAGATCGATGGAATTCGGAGAACCTTCTATTTAGCTCTCTAATGTGATCTTCAGTTGAGTTACATGCCATATGGATCTCTGGTGAAGAAAAGGGAGCTGAATACTTATGGATTAAGGGCATCAAAAGGACACATTTGACCTTATCTATCTCTGCGGTGTCATTTACTGTGCATATGTACTCTAATAAATTAACGTTTTCCACTTATAAAAAAAAAAAGAAAAATACCACCCTAAATATGGGTGTCAGAAGTTCATAAGTTGATATGTGGGAGGGCTGATGGCTACTTTGGTTTGTGTTGGCCCTCTAGAGCAGATAGGAGCATTTCTAATTTTTGAAGTATCTTGTAGGCTGTTGGTACTTTTTCATGACATAGTAGTGGCTTTATGCTTAGCTAATGGCAAAAGTATGACGGACTAGGATAGAGCTTTGGGTACCATTTCTCGGGAAATGCTAGCTCCCTAATGCTCCTGTAAAATTACTCGAGTTGATATGTAATCAAGTTGAAGAGATGCAACATTTGAGCCTAAGTATATGTCATTTCTCTGTCTCTCAGGCTTTTAACACGCTGATGGCTGTTTCTCGGATGCAGAGATGTGATATCAAACCGGAAAATTAAGTGTGCATGATTTATGTTAGCAATTGATTGCAATTCAAAGCCTTGAATGGTTGATGTTTGGTTTAAATATTTTAACACGTATAACTATCCTGGCAGTTACTATATGTGGTTTTAGGAAGACTTTCAATTGATGCCTTGATGGTGCTTTTCAAAATATTTTACAAGTTACACTGAAGTGTTACTTGCAATAAGCTAATTTCATTGGTTTCATGAATTCTTTGTTTCAGGTTGAAGTGACCAATTCCGCTCTTCTTGCTTTAATAGAAAATTACTGCAGAGAAGCTGGTGTACGCAATCTGCAGAAGCAGATTGAAAAGATTTATCGCAAGGTTCTGTGACCTGTCCTCTTTTGTAAAAAAAATCTGTGATGAAATTGCCTGAGTCTCGTGCCTAGTCATCTTTTGATGAAAACTGATGGTTAATTCATGAAATCCAACACGAACACTTTGAATCGTTTTCATGCTTTGATACTTTGCGCATCCTGTTCTTGCTTTTCAGATAGCTCTAAAGCTTGTCAGGGAAGATGGAGAGATTGAGCCTCAGAATGCGGAGGTAGATGAGGTAAAAGCAGAATCTATCCATCTATCAGACGAAATCAAGTCTAAGGAAGAAATTCAAGCTGGAGCTGAGTCAGCAAACGGTAGCAATAATGACGAGGACTCTGAAAATAATGCTGAAGCTGAAGCACAGGGAGTGCCAGTGAATCAAACGCAGAAGTCTGCTAATGAAGATACTTGTTTACAGGTAAATGAAAAACATTAAAAAGCAAAAATATAGTGTTTAGTACTTCAGGTAATTCTTGCCAGTTGTAACTATGTATGCTACAATGTATTTTAGTGCTTCCAAGTTTTATCTATGCTTAAAATAGAAATACAAGATGCAGAAGTGTCTTTTTTACAACTTGTCTTACTGTCTCATGTTGGATTAAATATGGTTAACAAATGAATGTGAGAAATCACTTATCTGGCAATATAACACCAAACAAGCAGGGGAAGCACTTCCTTTTGAAATGTTGACTAAGAACAAGCAAGGGAAGCGCATGGTGTTCATTTTCTATGCTAAGTCCCCTTTGTATCTTAAAAAGCTATCTATGCATGATTTGCATTTATATCACACTGTAATCAGTTAAAATCAAATTCTTTGGGATGGAGGGGTTTCGTTAGTCAGACTGAATAGACTTGATAGTCAAGTTCGTTTTAAGAAGTTGTGCCAAATGTTAGGCCACTAGTTATAATCTAGTGCGCGCACACGCACATTTTGATATGTTTGATGTGATTTCTACCCTCATATTTGTCTGTACTGAGAAAAATATATAGAATTCTACCAAATTAAGCTGCTAATGAACTACGTCCTTATATTTTCCTCGGTGTTGCATGATTTTATGTTTACATATTTATCTGAATTTAATTTAATGACTATTGTGAAGGGGAGCTTTGGCGTAACTGGTGAAGTTGCTGCCATGTGATCAGGAGGTCACGGGTTCGAGCCATGGAAACAGCCTCTTGCAGAAATGCAGGGTAAGGCTGCGTACGATAGACCCTTGTGGTCCGGCCCTTCCCCGGACCCCGCGCATAGCGGGAGCTTAGTGTACGGGGCTGCCCTTTTTTCTTAAATTTAATGACTATTGTGTCTTTGCAACTGAATTTTGGTTCTGAGTGGTTGTGATCTTAACAGGATACTCAGGAAACTGAGGAAGCAACAGAAAGTGAAGCGAGTAAAACAGTAAATAAAGTGGTTGTTGACTCGCCAAACCTAGCTGATTATGTTGGCAAACCTGTTTTCCACGCGGAGCGCATATACGATCAGACACCAGTTGGAGTTGTGATGGGTCTTGCTTGGACTTCAATGGGTGGATCAACACTCTATATAGAAACATCTCTGGTGGAGCAAGGAGAAGGGAAAGGGGCTCTCAATGTAACAGGACAACTAGGCGACGTTATGAAAGAAAGTGCCCAAATTGCCCATACTGTTGCCAGGACCATTTTGCAGGAAAAGGAGCCTGATAACCAATTCTTTGCAAATAGTAAGCTTCATCTTCATGTTCCTGCAGGTGCTACCCCAAAGGATGGCCCTAGTGCTGGTTGTACTATGATAACGTCTTTGTTGTCTCTTGCCATGAAAAAGCCTGTTAAAAAGGACCTGGCAATGACAGGGGAAGTCACGCTAACTGGAAAAATTCTTCCTATCGGTGGGGTATGTTAACAATTCTTACACCTCTCCTAATAATCTCATGCAGCTTTTATGTCTGATGATCATCCATCATGTTTTCTTTTTATTTTTTGTTGATTTTGTCTTTAATGTTCTTTATGCTTTGATTATATCCTGAGTCTGTATGTGTTTACGTGCATGCGCATGTAAGCATAATAAGAGTGGTCTTTTCTTTTTGACCCCCACCAGTGTTGGGTTCCTTTTCTGAAGTTATAAAAGCTTTACCTTTTGGCTCAATAATAGGTCAAGGAGAAAGCCATAGCAGCACGAAGAAGTGATGTGAAAACTATAATATTCCCTTCAGCCAATCGCAGAGATTTTGACGAGCTTGCTCCTAATGTCAAGGAAGGACTTGATGTACACTTTGTGGATGACTACAAGCAAATATTTGATCTGGCATTTTGATAGCCAGAGTACAGAATATTTTTGTTTTGGTGACAAATTGTCCACCTGCAGGCTGAGTTCGCCATCTCATTCCTTCTGGACCTTATGCCCAGAGATGTAGTTTTGTTTTGTTCCTTATTTCATATTTGCATGTGCACATCAATGTCGAACAAGCAGCCGTGATTTTTTTTACCATTGTATCATATAATTCATAAATCTCAAGACCACGGATTTTCCCTTTTGCCAAGAATGAAGGTAAGATTTGACGGAAGGGAAGTCTTTTAAATTTGCTTTAGCTTCTATATAGTAGAGTCCTCGGCCTTAACTGTTTCTTGGATATGGATTGATGAATTCTTGGCAACTTTATTTTCTTACAGGCAAAGAAAGAGGAAAGAAGGGAAAAAGGAAGGAAGAAACAAAGAGCACAAAGAGACCTTATTACAGTTTCCATCAATGTATGGCCAGAATATGTTTAACTGTCTAATCAGCAAAAGCGGGGTGCAATAGCTAGTATTGATGTTCGTGGACTCTTTCTTAGTCACGGGCAGTTTTGGTCTTAGTCTATATTTCCAAATACTAGCTTGTTGAGTGCAGTGTCGAGGATCAAATTCCCGACATTTTGGTGCCTCCATCAACAACATAAACACTTGTTGTACTCTAGATAAAAATCCTACAACAGAGGTAGCCAAACCCCAAAAATATGGTCTTCCCGTTCTACTTTCAAAGGTGATTAGACTTGGTACTTATTTAAAACTTTCTTCCTTTCAATATAGGTGAAGAGAGAACAAGCTTTTGGTTAATATGCTCGCTTTACCTTTTTTGTTAGTCTTGTCAAGAGAGAGAACAACTCTTGATGAATGGGGTTCACTTTTCCTTCAAATGTACCATCTGTGTGGGTTAGATCTTTGAAGCTTGTCGTCTTACCGAATGCAACCTATGGAATTTGTCATCAAACCATCTTCACTGATCCTGCAAAATTTCCCACAGAAATGGCAGGGCGTTAATTTAGAAGCTCACGATCGGTATGCTATGGTCATTGAAAAACATCGAAGATATTTTGTTCCATCCAAGCATTTTAAAAGTGAAATAAAGGACAAGGATAAAAAAGAAGCTTCCACATCAGTAGGGATGGCAATGGGGCAGGTGCGGGGCGGGTTGCGGGTTTAATGCGAGGCAATTTTGAATTTTAGCTTTTTTGAAACAAAGCAACCATTTTAACTATAATTTCACATTCTTCTTCACTAGCACGAATACTATTTTGATTTATAATTAATCAATTTGCACGAGTCTCAACAAAATGATATTACATAAGTCAAAATATCGTATTAGTAATAGGAAATGATAGTAACCCATTTATTTTACAAGATCAGCGTAATACTCTCTTAGTTTTATGTTAATGTGATTCTATTAAACTCGTCATTTTATAAAATAATTTACTCTAACTAGTTTAATTCAAATGACAAAAATAGTTAATGAACTTATATGTTTTCATTTTCTCGTTCTCGCTAGTATGATTTTATCTTCTCCTTTCATTATCTTCCATTCATAATGATATTGATTCTGATTTTTCTATTTATAATGATATGGATTCTGAAGAATGGAAAAAGTATTATGACTCAAAGAGCACTTCAAGCTCAACCAGCAGCAGCTCATCATCCTCTGTTGATGAAAACTTGTTTATGTTCAACAGTGAAGAATGGAACAAGAATGCATTTTGTCACAATCCTCCTGAAAATATTCTCTTATGTGGGAAGCTCATTCCTTACCGAATAAATCCCATGTTGGAAAATACCAAAGATAAGAATGCAAACGATGCAAAAACTAAGCATGACAAACGTTGTAGTTTTCTGTCAAGAATAACCACAAGCCCGGTCTTGGGAGAATTAACTACTATGTTAGATATTATTGTAATGTAAGATTCTTTAATGAAATAGCTATGCCAAATGATTATTGGGCAATATTTTTTATTAAAGAAATAAAAAAGTTATTTAGGGCGGGGCGGGGCGGGTTAAATTTTTTATGGGTTTTGCTAAACCCGCTCCCCCCCCCCCCATTGCCATCCCTACACATCAGGCCCTTTTGAACCATGATGCTCTTTTTTTAAAAGTTACACGAAACAATTAGAACAAAATGCAATTTCTTAGGTATCACGTAATACAATTAGTCGCGCCTGTTGAACTACTACTTACGAGAGTGAGTGACACTTGACATTCTTATTGATATCTCCACTATTATATGGTTCTCCCTCTTATGCATTAACCTGAAAAATAATCAACTCCTGTCGGTGACGATATTTGCTAGTGACGAACTCAAAACTTTCATTCTCTCCAGCAAATTTCAACCAAACCAAAATACTAAGAAAGTATAAAAATAAAATAAAATAAAAATAAACAAAAGTAAAATGTTACAAGTGTTTCTTCTTTAAATTATAAGTTCTGCTAGAGCTGAAAGACATTGCTAACATTATAAAGAGCAACTCCAGAAAATATCCGACGCAATCTTATTGACATCTAAACAAGCTATTACTTATGTAGGGAGTATCTGTAACGATCCAACTGGTCGTTTTGAGCATTTGCATTCCGTTCAGTTGTTTGAAGTCTTGAGTAGCTTCATATGTTGTATTATGATTTGTCTGGATCGTCGGTTTTGGTTTTTAGGTGATTCAGGATTGATTTGAAGAATGATTCTCAGCTTGGTAGCTTTAAGTTGGAAGAGTTGACCAAGTTTGACTTTTGTTTATTTGAAGTCAGATTAGAGTTGTCATGATTCCGTTAGGTTCAGACGATAATTTTGCACTTGGGCGTATGGCCGGATTTGCATTCGGATGTTTCTAGAAGGTTTCGACACTAATTGGCGAAAGTTGGCAATTTGAAGATTTGGAATGTTCATAAGTTTGACCGGAAGTTGACTTTGATGATATCGGGTTCGGATTATGGTTTTGGAAATTGAAATAACTTCGTTATGTCATTTGGGACTTGTGTACAAAATTTGAGGTCATTCCGAGTTAATTTGATATGGTTTGACACGAGTTTTGGAAGTAGAAAGTTCAAAAGTTCATTGAGTTCGATTTGAGGTGCGATTCATGGTTTTGATGCTGTTATGCGTGATTTGAGGCCTCGAGTAGGTCCATGTTATATTATGGGACTTGCTGGTATGTTTGGACGGGGTTCCGAGGAGCTCGGGTGAGATTCAGATAGGTTTTGGGTCGTGTTGCGCTTATTTTTGCTGTTTCGACGTCGTTTCTTCAAGCACAATGGTACCACATTAAGAAAATGAGATCCAATTTCTGTTTTGATTGATGCATTAGATCTGTATTGCAATTACGGATCCATAGCAAAAAGAAGCGCCGAATTTGGACATAGTATGAGGGAGTTATGATCATTTTAGTGTCGGAGAAGAGAGTTGTTGCTGGTGCTTCGTAGATGCGAAGTTGGGTCCGCATCTCCCCCAAGTGTAAAAAAATGGTCCGCATCTCCCCCAAGTGCAAAAAATGGTCCGCAAAGGCAGAAATTATAGCTAGATATGCGCATGTGTGGCTTTTTGGTCGCAAAAGCGAAAACGCCTTTGTATAATAAAAATCACACTACGTTCTTTTGGCATTTTGAGTATATCTTGAGTTGTAGAGCTCCGATTAAAGTGATTTTCGCGGTGTCCTTCTCGTATTTTCAAGGGGGTCAGTATCTAATCTCAATTTTTGTATTTAACATGATTTCAGCAAATCATTTGTGAATTAATCCATGTTTTGATTGGAGAATTGGGGGAATTTTATCAAATAATTTTCTAAAGAGAATAATTGGGTTTTAAACATCGATTCGGAGTCGGAATTGGATGAAATTAGTATGGCTGGACTCGTAATTGAATGTGTTTCCAGATATTTTGAGTTTTGTGGGGTTCCGAGATGCGGACCCAGGTTTGACTTTTAGTTGACTTTGGACTTTTGATTAAAGATTCAACCTTTATTGATTGGGTTTGTTCACTTTGAAATTAGTTGATATTTTTGAGTTACTTTTGTCTAGTTTCGAGCCGTTCGGAGGTCGATACGCTTGCGATGGCATTTCTTGAGTATTGTTTGGCTTGCTCGGTATTGGATTTGGCTTGTTCGAGGTAAGTAATATATCTCAACTTGATTTGAGGGTATTTAACCTTGGAAACTATGTTATAAGATGTGTATTGAGGCGACTCACTTGTTAGGTGACGAGCGTGTGGGCTTGCACCAGAGAAATGATTCTAGTTAACTATTAGCCTATGACTAGACTTTTTTGTTGTTATATCTTGTTACATCCATGTTCTCCATACTTATTTGATTATATGAGCTGTGAACCATGTTAGAAATTATGTTTAGGTCATGTGCTTTTTCGGTTGAGACCTAATGAGGCTATTTCTATTGTTTTGAGTTATCTGATCTAACTGTATTTATATAATCACCCATGATTCTTCATTTGCATATCATATCTCAATCTCTGTTCACCGTTCAGTGTTACATTACATGTTATCATTGTTTGCGCTGAGTGGTTCGATATTGTGAGACCTTGAGACTTGAGAGATTGATGACTGAGATGGGCCTGAGAGCCGAGTTTTGAGTGTTATTTATGGGATCGGGTTGCACGTAGCAACATGCCATATTGGCTTTATATCTATTATTTTTATTATAATATTAATAATAATAATAATAATAATAATAATAATAATAATAATAATAATAATAATTATTATTATTATTATGAAACGGGTTGCATGCTACAGCAGGCCTTATAGGATTTTTTTATTATTTGTGGGATCAGGTTGCACGCTGCAGCAGGTCTTATTGACTTTATATTAGTGCTTGGACAGGATTCGCCTCTTTAGAGTCTGACATACCAACGGTGAGCGCAGGTACCGTACAGTGCCGAATGATTGAGTGTGCCGAGTGATTCAGTGTGATAAGTGGGAGGGTGAGACAGTGAGATTGAGTACTCTGAGAGTGCGAGTACATGTGTTTATCACTCTGATGCGTTACATTTGGCATACATACTTGGCATATAGGTATAGAGATGTATATTCTCATGCTATAGGGTATTACGACATTCATGACTTGACATGCATATTGACATGTAGGCATAAAGATGTACTTTTCTCATGTTATCTGATAATAAAATATCTTATCGGTTGTTGAAAGATTTTTCGGAAAAATCACAGTTTCCTAATATACTCATATTTTGGTGATTTCGGTAAAAGATTTGGGTTTTACAGTCATACCTGAAAAGCATGCCTATTTTCCGTAACTGTGACAAGCTGAGCATAATATCTTTGAGTTATTACTTGCATTGCTTTTATTATGTTGTTACAAGTTGTTCTTGGCTATTGATGTTGGACTTTGACCGCTTCTCCGATCTCGTCACTTCTTTCAACATAAAGTTACATTTGTGACTTATTGAGTACATGGGGTCGGTTGTACTCATACTACACTTCTGCACCTTGCGTGCAGATTTTGGAGCTTATGTTGTTGCATATGGTGGGAGATGATATTAGAGATGTACATGCGTTCCAGCTATAACTGCCTCTTGTTCTTGGTAGCTTAGGATTTATAAATATGTTTATGTACATTTCGAACAAATGATGTATTTATTTCATACTAGATTTGTAAAATCTAAGTCTTAGAAGCTCATGATTTGTACTACTAATCCTTGGGATTTTGTATAAAAGTTGAGTTATTTCATCATTTAGTTTCTCTGTAAATGTCTTTTGAATTGGATTATTGTTAATTGGCTTACCTAGCGGGTTGGGTTAATTACCATCACGACTAGCTGATTGGTTCATGACAAGTTGGTATCAGAGCTCTAGGTAGGTTCTTAGAGTCATGAGCAAATGTCTAGTAGAGTCTTGTGGATCGGTATGATGACGTCCATACCTATCTTCGAGAGGCTACAGGGTATCTAGGATAAACTTCTCATCTTTCTTTCCAATCGTGCGACATTAATTCAGCTTGAAGCGTACCTCTTTGAATTCCTTCCACTCACTTGGATGTGTATGTGACCGCTCGATATCAGTTGTGCATCGATGACTTGTGATTCTATGAATGATGTGTGAGATGTGTTTTCTATGTTTTGATGATGGGACAGTCTGGAGGATTTGAGGCCGGGTTTTGACCACAGCTAGGGGCATGATGGTTTCAGTTACGTGAGTATGTGTTTTTGGACTTCTATGTCCGGTACTTTCCCTAGGATTGGGGATTATGGCTTGGTGTGTGGTTAGATGGTTATATGATGAGTGTGATATGACTGCGGAATATGTTCAGATGGCTTGGACTTGGCGAGAATAGTTTTCTTGGGATGTGAAGAGGACCATTACGAGCTTGATTTCTGTCTTAATGTGTTGTACGGTTATGATTTGTGAGGATGCTGAGAGACCTTTCAGATGTACATTTGTGAACGAAGTAGATTCTCATGTCTTGTTGACGAGTTCAGACTCAAGAAGATTAAGTGATTGCGATTGTGGCTGTGAAAGGGCATAGAAAGATGTCATTTTGAGGCTAAGTAGGTCGGTTATCTCCTGCGGGACGTTTTGAGGTAGTATGATTCTTAGGATGATTATGTGGAGATCTTCTTTCTACTAGTGAGTTACAGGTGTTGAAATTTGAGTTTGGATCAGTTGATAAAGTCGACTTGATTGACCAGATAATGAGTGCGAGCCTAGAAGATGATTTGAGGTATTATATGGTTTGTGTTGCATGAACTTATGAAGGATTTAGTTGAATTTCAGTGCGGGATTATGGCAGTAATAGAGTATGGATATTGTGACTTATCAGATGTTTTGTTTTATGGATTTGAGCCAAGTGAGGGAGTCTGTTATCGACGATTTGATTACACGGTGATGTGTTGTACTGATTTCGGTTTGAGTCATATTTGTGGATCGGTTACGACTTGCAAAGGTTGGTTTTGAGGATGACTTAAGCAAGGAAATTTCTGGATGCATGATGTATTACACCTTATGGATATATGAAAGTCTTGGGAATGGTTTAAGGTTGCTGTTCGTGATGGATGTAATGTACTAAGAAAAAGGATTCACTCGATTGCTCAGAGGTGTGGATTACTTCTTTGGGGCGTTGGTGTGCTAACGGAGCACATGTCGTTCAACTCATTTTAGTGGTGTATTGGAGATTAGAATAGAATTGATGACTCCCGATAAGGTTCTAATGGATTCACGATTCATATGTGGCATTTGATAATTTTTCGAATTTGTATATGGCTAGGATCTAAGATTTGCATCGGATGGTGTCCGGAATCGCGATATTTCCACATTATTGAAGATTCTACATTTCAGTATCAGAAGGTTAAAGGAAATAGTTTCAGATTCACAAAAAGTCTCTTCAGAGTGGGTATCTCAGTTGTGGTACTTTTGGGGGTGCTTAAGAGGGAATACAATGTATTATGGGCCTTAGGACGATATGGTTTTATGCTAGGATCTCTCGTGTTGAGCGTTGGGTTAATGGTCGAAGTCTACTAGTAAGGAGAAGTGTCAACTTGAGTGTAATTCGGAAGGAACTCGGAGAAATATGACAGTTGGTAGGTTGGATCAATACGATAATGGATATGATCAGTTCTTTGGGTACTTATGGTGTGGTGATTCTCTACATGTATTTTATGGAAATACTCTTGGGTTTGGCGATCTACGTGGCTTGTTGGTTCTAATGGCTTGGTTATGTGCAAATGGGTTTCAAAGTGTTCTCGATGGTTTTGCCCCAATTTGAGATGGATATTATCTATAGGTATGAGGGGTATGTTGCGTGTCGTAATTTACTCTTGGATGGGATTAAGTGGAAGGTTTCTAACTGATCGAGCATGTATTCTGCTTGAGACTCAGAGTTGATAATTTCACATGATGGCATGATACGATGCGTTCTGTGGGATTGAGATTTTCATGTACAATTCAGTTTTGAAAGGAGGTCATTAATTTGGACAACATGGACGGTTTCCGATGTTTAGATGAATGTTATAACTACTTGGTATTTCCTAGGAAGGGTGCTCATTTCAAAAGGTGCATTGTGTTCTAACTTCGCATGCTTCATTGGTATTGTGGTACTTGCTTGCTTAATATTTAAAATCCCCTCTTACTTGAGCCTCTACTTGTTGTTTGTTGAACTATACAAATTCAGAAAAAACCATTTGGCCGGGAACCACACTCGTGGATCCTGAGGGATGCCTAACACCTTCCCCTTCAGATAATTTCAAGCCCTTACCCTATCTCTAGTTAGCAACGTAGTTGTAAATGAACCCCCTAGGTGCCCCAACACACCGTTAAAATCGTTAGGTGACGACTCTCAAAAAATGCAAACCCCTTTCCCAAAAGAAAAGAGTTGCCTCAACCCAAATGTCCTGAACCCGATCTCCGCGAGGAAAAAGGGGGCACGACAGCATGGCGACTCTGCTGGGGATTATAGGCTTTTACCATTTCAAATTATTTTGTGAATTTGTACCTTTGCTTTGTTTAACAATAGCACCATTTCCTCTTCCCTTCTACGTGCAATTACTTGTTTATTTCTTTCAAGTATTTACTTTTCCCCCAAAACGAAACTGACATGTTTCTTTGTTTTCTTTTTTAACCTCTTTAAATCATAACTGTTGTATTTACTGCTTTCCCTTAACGTGAAATACATGACAATTTGTTTTAATGCTTATTATTGCATAATCATGCTCAACATCATACTCCACTCGTTCCAAACAAATACTATAGCAACGCTTGATGAGTGGTTGCGCTCTTCCTATTTTATTATCCCCTAAATTCAGAAAGGCTTATTTGCGGTAAAACTAGTCGATCAGCAGTGCAGTCGACGGTTCCGTGCCTTTCCCCTTTGAGTTGTCCGCTCAAGGGTACCAGTCTAAAATCCCATAGAAACCTTACTCTATTGTATGATTGCATGCATCATGGTCAAATCTAGTTAAGCTAAAAGTGTCATCTGCACGATAGCTTTTAAGACAACCTTATCCAAAAGTCCACCGGGTTTCCCTAAACCCAAACGGACATCATCACGTTCTGTGCATTTATTTGGAGAACTAAATGATTCATGCTAATTGTTGATGTTAAATAGTCAAGTCTGGTGGGGCTAAGGGCCTAACCTTGTTTTCCTTGCAGAAATATGAGGCACGAAGTCCCCAGATTCGGCATGGTTACTTGCATCCACCCAAAATTGCTGAGTTGGTGAGAAGATCTGCAAGTATTTGGGTAATCAGTCGTCCCTCCTGGACATCCAGCCTAATAACATGAGCTGAGGGGACCGAAGGTGGACGTCTAGCCAAAGCATACCTACTGCTGGGACTTCGCGAGCTAGGGAAGCTGTTCGAGGGGAGAAAGAATGTCGAGTCTGGGGAAGGTCCTTCTGGGACCAAGTAGATAGGAATGTCTTTCTTTCCTTTATAAATGTAATAAGGCCAATGGCCATTAGTGACTTTTATTTTTCATTTATTTAGTGTCATTTTTGGATTCGTCTATTTTCTTATCAATAAAATGAGGCATTTAGCATTTTAAGTTCTCCAAATCAATTTGTCGCTAGACCTACCTCAGGCATAAAGAGGTTCCCAAATTAGGATACGCTTTACATTCCCGCACTATGTGTTTAAATACTGCAATATTTTTTTCACAATCCTCACTGACTTAGTTACCTTTTGTTTTTATTTTTCTATATATCCTTATTCCCCTCCCCAAAGGTTAGTTCGTGCACTCTGGCATCATCAACTTATCTCACAAGATCCAAGGGCCCTCCACCTACTCCTCCTAGTCCTCCTAAAGGCAAGAACAAAGGTAAGAGTAAGATGGAAGAATCTAGCGGCATTAGAAAGGAGAATATGATTGAACGGGTAGAGGCCACTGATGGCCGAGGTATTCAGGTCTTAAATGAGAACATGTCACCAGTGGAACAGAAACTGCTGAAATTTCAAGAAGAGCTCGATCAGGTCCGAAATCTGGCTAACCTGTCATTTTCCCTTAACGTCCCAGACGTCAACTTCCCAAATGCTCAAAACCCTACACCTCCACAAAATATCCCGAGACAACAGAACCATCATGCACCTCACCATCACGCCACTCCGACAAAGAACCAAACTCTCCTAACACAATGCAATACTTGCCACACTTCAAACAACACTTCATTACTTGTCCCAGAACCTCGGAACCCCACAAAGGACCATTTCCACAATCCCATCTATGTGGAAACCATGACCCATTCCACTCCACCTATCCCATACCCATCCGAGTCTGATGAAAAAGACCTGCTTATCAAGAACCTGGCTGAGGAACTAAGGAAGCTGACCAAGCGAGTTCAGGGTGTTGAAGGGACCAAGGGAATCAAAGGGTTGAATTATGAAGACCTCTGTATACAACCTGATGTCGAACTGCCCGAGGGGTACAAACCTCCGAAGTTCAAAATGTTTGACGGTGCTGGTGATTTGAGGGTCCATCTAAGGACCTATTGTGACAAGCTGGTTGGCGTAGGAAAGGATGAAAGCATCCACATGAAGCTGTTCATGAGGAGTTTGAAGGGAGATGTGTTGTCTTGGTACATCAGTCAAGACCCTAAGAAATGGTCAAACTGGATAAGTATGGCGTCTGATTTTATGGACAGATTTAGATTCAACACAGAGAACGCACCAGACGTGTTCTATATCCATAATTTGAAGAAGAAACCCACAGAGACCTTTCGTGAGTATGCCACTCGCTGGAGGTACGAAGCTGCTAAAGTCAGACCTGCTTTAGAAGATGAGCAGATGAACAAGTTCTTTGTCCGGGCCCAAGACCCGCAGTATTATGAATGGTTGATGATGATTGAGAATCACAAATTCTCCGACATTATCAAATTAGGGGAGTGGATCGAAGAAGGTATTAAGAGCAGCATGGTCACGCATTTTGAAGCCTTGCAAGCTACAAACAAGGCTTTACAGTCAGGTGGTGTGTCTAAGAAAAGAGACGTGGGAGCTGTAATGGTTGCACAAAGAGCCAAATCCCCTCTCAAATACCAAATCTATCCAACACCTCCGCTCACATACTAGCCAACCCCGAATTACCAAGCACCCTCACCTTTATACCAAGCTCCTCCACCCACTTACCAATCGCCACCACCCACTTACCAATCTCCACTGCCCACATATCAACCTACTTCACCCCGATACTCACAACCCGCTCCTGTTTACTATACTTACAATTCTCAGCCATCTCATTACCAATCACCCCCTACCCGTCAAAACTTCCCTAGACCTCGACCTAATTTTGATCGCAGACCTCCAAAATAGTACACCGCCATAGCTGAACCCATTGACCAGCTGTATGAAACTCAAAGCTGTCAGTTACGTCACACCTATCCCTGCTACCACCCCTGAGAACCCTTCTCAGTTGGTTAACCCAAACAAATCATGTGCATACCATTCCTGCATGAAGGGGCACACCATCGATGAATGTCTCTCTTTGGAAGATATGATACATTCCCTGATTGATAACAAAATCATTATGGCAAAGGATCCCACTCCGAACATACGCAACAACCCTATGCCAGACCATAAGGGTGGAGGTATCCATATGATTGAGATAAAAGATGATTGGGATCCCGAGGGATCAATCGGGTTGATCGTAGAAGGCAATGATCCAAAGAAACCAGCAGTCACTCTCAACCCGATCATAGTACAGATTCAACCTGAGGTAAATATGTCCGTACCTAATGAGTTTGAAGCAGCGCCACCCGCAAAGACATCAGTACCGATTGAAGTTGAGTTCGTATCTCCGGCAAATGCGCCCGCATCATTTGAGGTTGCAATCTTGCCACCCAAGGTACGTGTTCCATTTGAAGTAAGGATAGCCGCACCAATTCCAGTGGCAATGTCAACCACGCCACTCTTCTATACCAATGCTATCCATTGAGACTATACAACCGAGGCAAGAAAGAAAGGCAAGGTCAAAACTGAGGAAGTTGTCGCAACACAGGGTATGACGAAAACTGGTAGGGTCTACACCCCAGAGCACCTGGCCGAATCAAGCAAGCAGGCTGCCAACCGGACTCCCCTTATTGAAACAGGTCCGGATGACCTTTGGAGGAAAGTACAGGCTAAGGAGTATTCGGTCATCAACTAGCTGAACAAGACGCCAACGTAAATATCCATCCTCTCTTTGTTGCAGAATTCCGAGACGCACCGAAGTGCTCTGTTGAAGGTGTTGAGTGAAGCGTATGTACCAAACAACATCACTAGTGGAGAAATGGCCAACATGGTGGGCCAGGTGTTGGAAAGTCACAAAATCACCTTCCATGAAGACGAGTTACCACCTGAAGGATTGGGGCACAACAAAGCATTGCACATCACCGTGCAATGCGAGGATTATTTCATCACAAGAATATTGATTGATGGAGGATCCAGTCTTAACATTTGCCCGTTGATAACGCTCAAGAAATTGGGTAAAGGTTTGCATGAGATAAATGATGGAGTAATCAATGTGAAAGCTTTCGATGGATCTCAAAGGTCCACCATTGGTGAGATAAGCCTATGCCTACAAATGGGACCAGCTTGGTTCGAGGTTGACTTCCAAGTGATAGATGTGCCAGCATCCTACAATCTGTTATTGGGACGCCCCTAGATCCATGCTGCTGGAGCCGTAGCATCAACGCTACATCAGCAAGTGAAGTTTGAGTGGAACCACAAGAGGTGATTATTCATGGTGACGGTAGCAACCCTATTTACAATCGCCAGACTATTCCGGTGATCGGAGGAAGAAGAAAGCTGGGTGGAGAAACATATCACCACATTGAACGAGTCAATGCCGTCGACAAGGACAAATGGTGGGATAGAAAAATCAAGAGTATCTAAACTTGAGTGGGTACGATCCTGGCAAAGGGCTCGGCAAGAACCTTCAAGGAATCTCCAAACCTATCAAGATCAAAAACCATGGCACCACTTTCGGTCTGGGATATGACTACACTTGGGAAGAGTACAACGGTTGGTCGCCACCTTGGCGCGGTCCTTACTACCCATTGGAGTAGCCGATACTGCATCTGGAGCAGACCTTCCAGCAAGCCGTCGTTATTTATGGGTCAGATGAGAAGGAAACACTAGCAGCAATAAGGAATTTGTTTCTGGAGGACGATGATATGGATTGCTGTGTTGTTCTCGAGGAGGAGGGGGAGGAAGGCACTTCCATACAAACTGTGAGTAGAGGAACATACCTCAAAAACTGGACTATCAGGACAACCAAAGCCTGACGAGCCTCGGGGTAGCAAGGCTAAAACAAGCATCACTTACTGTTTTATTTACTAAAATGAGTTTTCCTTTCCGCATTTTCAATTCCTGCAATAAGATCCTCAATGTTCAAAACAGTTATTCAATTTATCAAATCATTTTCTAATTTCTCTTATTTATTACTAGTGTTTTTCTCATTACTTTATCTATACAACATTACTATTATTTGTCTTGATGAACCGATGAATGTGACATGCAATGAGACAACGCAGCAAACAGATATCGATTCAGAGGAAGATGATATACCCGACGAGATTGTCAAAGAAGTTGAAAACTTTGAGAACAGACCAAAGTCCAACCTAGACGAGACTAAAATTATCAACCTGGGAGATTTGGAAAACGTCAGGGAAACACAGATCAACATTCATCTGTCACAATCAGAAAAGAAAGAATACACAGAGTTTCTGAAAGAGTATGTGGACATATTTGCATGTTCATACGATGACATGACTGGTATAAGTACGTCTATTGTGGCTCATAAACTGCCAACCAATTCAATGTGTCCGCCGGTAAAGCAAAAGCTCAGAAAATTCAAACCCAACATGAGTTTGAAAATCAAAGAAGAAGTTACCAAGAAGATCAACGCCAAAGTTCTCCGGGTAGTTGAGTACCCAACATGGTTAGCCAACATTGTACATGTGCCGAAGAAGGACGGGAAGGTCAGAGTCTGTGTCGACTACCGGGATCTCAACCTAGCCAGTCCGAAAGACGACTTCCCCTTGCCAAATATACACATCCTGATTGACAATTGCGCCAAGCATGAACTACAATCATTAGTGGATTGCTTTGCTGGTTATCATCAGATTTGGATGGATGAGGAAGATGCTGAGAAAATGGTTTTCATTATGCCGTGGGGAGTGTACTGTTACAAGATGATGCCATTCGGCCTGAAGAATGCAGGGGCCACGTACATGAGGGCTATGACTGCCATATTACACGATATGATTCACAAGGAGATCGAGGTATACGTGGATGATGTTATTATCAAGTCCAAGAAATCCACTGATCACATAGAAGACTTGAGTAAGTTCTTCAATAGGTTGCGAAAATACAATCTGAAGCTGAATCCCGCGAAGTGTGCATTCGGGGTTCCTGCTGGGAAGTTGCTAGGATTTATTGTGAGCCGCCGGGGAATAGAATTGGATCCGTCAAAGGTCAAAGCCATTCAAGAATTACCACCACCGAGGAACAAGAAAGATGTGATAAGCTTCTTGGGAAGGCTTAATTACATCAGTCGGTTTATAGCACAATCTACAGTCATATGTGAGCCGATCTTCAAGATGATGAAGAAGGACGCTGCAACCAAATAGATCGATGAGTTCCAAAAGGCTTTCGATAGAATCAAGGAATATTTGTCAATGCCACCAGTCCTAGTACCACCTGAGCCAGGTAGACCTCTGTTACTCCACCTTGTCGTATTAGATAGAGCTTTCGGTTGCGTTCTAGGGCAACATGATGAAACAGGAAGGAAGGAGAAAGCTATTTATTACCTCATCAAGAAGTTCACTCGTATGAGGCTCGGTATTCTCTTCTGGAACACACTTGTTGTGCTTTGACTTGGGTCGCTCAAAAGCTGAGGCACTACTTCTGTGCCTACACCACATATCTCATATCAAGGATGGATCCCTTGAAGTACATCTTTCAGAAGCCCATGCCCACTGGCAAGCTAGCCAAGTGGCAAATCCTGCTGAGCGAGTTAGACATTGATTATGTAACTCAGAAAGCAGTCAAGGGACAGGCACTGGCAGACCACCTCGCTGAGAACTCTGTGGACGGAAAATACGAACCCCTAAAAACGTATTTCCCCGATGAGGAGGTATCATTCGTAGGAGAAGACATTACAGAATCCTACAACGGTTGGAGGATGTTCTTTGATAGAGCATCAAACTTTAAAGAAGTCGGCATTGGAGCAGTCTTAATATCGGAAACCGGTCAGCATTATCCGGTATCCGCCAAGCTCAGGTTTCCCTGCACCAATAATATGGCAGAGTATGAAGCCTGTATCTTAGGGCTCGACATGGCCATTGATATGAACGTCCAAGAGTTGTTAGTGATTGGTGATTCAGACTTATTGGTACATCAGGTACAAGGAGAATAGGCAACCAAGAATTCCAAAATACTACCATATCTGCATCACGTACAGGAAATAAGAAAGAGATTCACAAAGATAGAGTTCCGGCATGTCCTTAGAGTCCAGAACGAGTTCGCCGATGCTTTGGCTAGCTTGTCCTCAATGATCCAGCATCCGGACAAAAATTTCATTGACCCTACTCTGGTAAAGATTCACAATCAACCGGCCTACTGTGCGCATGTTGAAGAAGAAGCGAACGAAAATCCTTGGTTTCATGATATCAAAGAGTATTTGGCAAAAGGAGATTACCCAGAGCTTGCAAATTCCACTCAGAAACGCACACTTCGGAGGCTATCCAACAATTTCTTTCACATCGGAGGAATCCTGTATATGAGGACTCCCGATTTGGGATTATTAAGGTGTGTCGACGCAAAAGAATCATCAAAACTACTAGAGAAAATTCATGTTGGGACTTGTGGCCCACATATGAACGGTTTTGTTCTGGCAAAGAAGATACTCCGAGCTTGTTACTTTTGGATGACTATGGAAACGGACTGCATCCAGTACGTCCGAAAATGTCACCGTTGTCAGATACATGGAGACATGATAAAAGTACCTCCAAGTGAGCTCAATGCAACAAGTTCATCATGGTCGTTCGCCGCCTAGGGCATGGATGTTATTGGACCAATCAAGCTTGCCGCCTCCAACGGACACAGGTTCATTCTGGTGGCCATAGATTACTTCACTAAATGGGTCGAGGCAGCCTCCCACAAAGCAATTAATAAGAAAGTTGTGGCCAACTTTGTCCGCGACCGCATTGTTTGTCGGTTCGGAGTTCCAGAGTCGATCATCACCGGCAATGGTTCTAATCTTAATAGTGACTTGATGAAAGCTATGTGCGAAACTTTCAAGATCAAGTACAAGAACTCCACAGCATACAGACCTCAGATGAACGGAGCTGTAGAGGCCGCCAACAAAACATCAAGAAGATACTAAGGAAGATGATAGAAAAGTACAAGCAGTGGCATGAGAAGTTATCGTTTGCCCTATTGGGATACTACACTACAGTCCGCACATCAACAGGGGAAACTCCCTATATGCTAGTTTATGGTATAGAAGCTATTATTCCTGCCGAAGTTGAGATTCCATCTCTAAGGATTATGCAAGAAGCTGAGCTCAACGATGCAGAGTGGGTAAAGAGCTGTTATGAGCAACTGGCCCTCATAGACGGGAAAAGGATAAATGCAGTATGTGATGGTCAACTTTATCAGAATAGAATGTCCAGAGCCTTCAACAAGAAAGTCAAGCCGAGACGATTCACACCAGGGCAACTGAAAAAAAAATCTTTCCATACCAAGATGAAGCCAAGGGGAAATTCTCTCCCAACTGGAAGGGCCCGTACGTGGTTCACCGAGTGCTGACAGGAGGAGCACTTATACTTGCAGAGATGGACGGAGAAGTCTGGCCGAAACCGATCAATTCAGATGCAGTCAAACGTTATTATGTGCAACCCTTTATGCTTATATCAATGTTGTAAATTGAACTACGCCTGACCAGATTCCCGTTTAAGAGGGGATACGTAGGCAGCACTATGGGTTCGGTCACAATTCAATAAAATATCATTTTTCCCCGTAATTGGAAACTGGGGCAGAATTTTGAGGAGGACCCTCAAAATTCTGAAGCAAGTTCAGCTGATCGCCGCACGAGCAACAGTCAGAAGTATTCACCCATCAAACAGGGGCAGAATTTTGAGGAGGACCCTCAAAATTCCGTAGCAGGAGACGTTGCAATGTCTTGAATCGTGTCACGGTCGTCGGTTCATCTAAAACTATTTTAGATTATGTGTTTACAAAGTCATGCATACTTATCTGTTGAAACAACTTTTTTAGCAAACGCTACCCCAATGATACAGACAATATCACCAGATCGAGCCGAACGAGTCAAGCAGAGCCAACGTGGATACGAACTAGCCTTCCCTCTTTACGGAACTCACGATTTTTCCTTGGATGCAAGTACAAAGTTTGCAAAAGCCCAAAACATACTACCCGCCCAAAGGATAGATATCGTTCAAAGACACGCTTCTCAAACCCATCATACTTGCCATCACCTATTAGCAATACAAATGATGCCCCGCAGTCACAATCCCTCGACAATCACAGTGCCACAATTATCACCAGCTAAGAATTCCTATCGGTATTTTGTCTTTTTCTGCATAAGGCTACTATTCTGCCTTCCGAGACTAAACGCTGTCTCCATCTGCATTCGCATTCTTGCATAAGGCTACTATTCTGCCTTCCGAGACTAAACGCTGTCTCCATCTGCATTCGCATTCTTGCATAAGGCTACTATTCTGCCTTCCGAGACTAAACGTTGTCTCTCTCTGCATTTGCATTCTTGCATAAGGCTACTATTTGGCCTTTCGAGACTAAACGCTGTCTCCATCTGCATTCGCATTCTTGCATAAGGCTACTATTCTGCCTTCCGAGACTAAACGATGTCTCCATCTGCATTCGCATTCTTGCATAAGGCTACTATTCTGCCTTCCGAGACTAAACGCTGTCTCCATCTGCATTCTCATTCTTGCATAAGGCTACTATTCTGCCTTTCGAGACTAAACGATGTATCCATATGCATTCGCATTCTTGCATAAGGCTACCATTCTGCCTTCCGAGACTAAACGATGTCTCCATCTGCATTCGCATCTTGCATAAGGCTACCATTCTGCCTTCCGAGACTAAACGATGTCTCCATCTGCATTCGCATCTTGCATAAGGCTACCATCCTGCCTTCCGAGACTAAGCGTTGTCTCCACTTGCATTGCATTCTTGCATAAGGCTACCATTCTGCCTTCCGAGACTAAACGTTGTCTCCATCTGCATTCGCATCTTGCATAAGGATACCATTCTGCCTTCCGAGGTTAAGCTCTGCCTCCATATGCATGGCATAAGGCTACTATTCTGCCTTCCGAGGCTAAATGCTGCCTCCAATTTACTTTTCAAAAATGACTACCGTCTCAAGCACCATTTTCTTCGCTCCCTTTCGGGCTAAGATCTGCCCCTTTAATCCGCAAGACTAAGATCTGTCTTGTCAGCATCATACTATTGCATCTTCATGGGCTGAAGTATCGCCAACTTATCCAAAGGCGTCATCGTTCGGAGGCACCATCTCCATAGCCCGAGAACACCATGTCATGGACTGAGGATCTATCTAATCATTTTGCATATCATTATTCAAAGGCGTCATGGTTCGAAGGCACCATCCTCATGGCCCGAGAACATCATTTCATGGCCTGCGAATCCTGCATCAAGAAACTTATAGCCCAGGATGTCATGGTATGAGGATGTCATCCTTAACTGTCCGAAGACATCATTCATGGTCCGAAGGGAATTTGCATCATGTTTAAATTATGAAAAATATATGCTTGTACTGTTCATTTGCAGGTAATCCGGCTAGCAATAGCCATCCTGGCAGGAGCGGTCCCGCTCCAGTTCTCCCCAAACTACCCCGTCAGCCGTTTGTTTATCTAACCCTGTACTTCGCATCCATTCTTGTACAACTTCATCGGTATACTTCGCCAATGACTCCTGAACAACATACGGCCTGATTCCTGTAAAACCAGGGATATGTAGGCAACTCAGAAACCAGGGTGCGGCCTAAATTCTTCAAAACTGTTTCGTTCGGTCAAAATTGGCCATCATATCTTTACCCGACAACTCTTTCATCCTTCCCGGGTAAAGAGGGGCAGCTGTTGATACCCAACTTTTCCTCAAATTATTGTAAAATTTGCATATATGCCTTCAAAATCGCTTTTTATAATAACTGGCAGTTTTCCCATAATTCTACATATTTTATTATTTTTTTTCTAATTTATTCAGTATTTTTATTCAATAATTATGCATAAATTGTATTACAGATAATTTTCAAATATTTCCCAGCTCAATACAGTATTTTAATCCTATTGGGATTTAATTATTTTCGTAAATTAGCCAATTTGGCATTATTTAGCTCTAATTACAAATTTTGCAATTATAGCCTAATTGTACATTTATGCTATTTTAATTTAATAATCAACCATTTTATATTTTTAATATTAGCTAATTAACTTAAGTTTCATCTATGTAGCATTAATTTATTTTTATATACTTATTAGCTATTTTTATTAATTATTTATTTGATTTTAATGGGTATTTAATAATTAGCCATTTTAATTTAAAACACAGCCTAAATTAAACCCAACCCACCTGATTTAATTAACCCAATTAACCCCAGCCCAAACCTAAATCTCTACCCGGCCCAACCCCACAACTAATCTGAGTCGTTGATCAATTTAGATCAACGACCCATATTAGTGTTACCATAATTAAACCTAGACCTACCCCCCACCAACCCCTCATTTCACTCGATCTCTCATCTCTCTAGTCCCTCTCACTATATCTCTAGCTCTCTAGAGACTTCTAGTCTCCCCCCATCTCTAATGAAGTCGTTCGTCTTCTCCGGCCGTCTCTTCGCTGGAGACCATGAAATCCTCACTGTCCTCCTGCCTCCTATGGTTTCTTTGTGCCGGTAATGCTATCCCTAAGGCCCTCAAAGGAAGAGGACCAGTATACTCACACCTATGGTTTATTCCTGCTTGCTTCAGGCCTCCAGGGCTCGATTTTGAGTAAGATCTCTCCATCTTTGGACTAAACCTATGGGTTTCTAGGTCGGTACCTTCATCTCTGGGTTCACCCTTTAAACCCTAACTTCGGAATCTTCCGATTCTTTTAGATCTATAATAGATCTATGTATACTATGAGATTTTCCTATGTTTTCTTTAAAGATTCTCCCATTTCTTGAACGATTTCCTAATTTTCAGACTAGGGTTTCAAAATCCTTTTGCAAGACGATTTCTTTTGGATTTTCAACAATTAGTTTGTGATTTTTAGCATGTTTGAACATCACCTGAGTCTTTTCTTTTGTTCGATTTATTTTTAGTTAAGAAACCCTCATACTTCTGGGTTCTACTTGAAATGTTTGAATCTGTTTGCGATATGTTTGCATGCCTCTCATGAACATTCTAGGTTTCATGTATGTTCTATATATATCTTAGGGTTTATCTAATTTTGTTCGACACATGTTATTTATCGTTTAATAGGTCTGACTATTCGTTTATTCATTGTTCACATAATAATTTATGTTGATTTTGTGTAATCTCCTTAGACCTGTGATATCTTCCCTGAGTATGTGATTTTGTGCATTTTCCTTAGAGCTCTTTAATGATTTTGAATTACTTCCTTACTTGTGTGATACTTTCCTTAGTTATTGTTGATTCCGTATAATTTTCAATCTCATGCGTGATTCTTTGAACCAATTTTCAGAATTAAAATTGTACTCCACCCTATTTATGTGCACAAATATGTTGTTAATTACTTGACATATACTTTTATTATTTAAAATATTCTGTATTCGGTCCTTATTACATGCCCACATGCTTTTACTACCCCTAATATGGTAAAGTCAGTTTTGTAATTGATCCTTTTCCTTGTTTAAAACAACTTGTATCCGTTTGAACTATGACTCCCTAATTAAAGGGAGTACGGTTCTTTAATTGATTCTGATTGAGGTTCTTCCTAAAACTCTGCTAAATTAGTGTTTCTTACCTTATTTCTACGGCATGTTTAAGACTATAAATGCATGTACTCTCATTGGCATAACATAGGAACATATACCTTGTTCTACTCTCTTTTACTCACACACACATTTTATTGCTCCTCTTGATTGCTTGATGTTGCTAGTCGGCTGAAAGCCCAGACTAATTTGTTCTGTTTGCTTACTCCTTACTCTGTATTTGTTGTCTTCAACTGGTATGTTTCCAGCTTACGTTTAAATTTCCAAAACAATATGTTCCTTTGGGTATTTCAATTCATGTTATTCCTAATTTGTTTCTATTTATGGTTTTGTTGTCCTACTTGCAACTAATTTGGATATACTCTACTGTTTAGTTCTTAGTACCCCTCCCCTTTAGCCTCAGCACGTATACTCCCTCTTGTGTGTTTCAATGTCTTCATGTTTGTGTCTTTTATGATCCCTAGTGTATTACAATTGTAGTGTATAGTCTCCATGCAATCTTGAGCACATGATATACTCTAAATTGTTTTCTTAAACCTATGCGTAACTATGTACAACCCTCTCCCAGTACTCCCTCGAATCTGATTATGTTTATATCTTGGCATGAATTCTCGGTGACCAACTGTGTTTGTGACTGTTCAGACTCAATACTAGTCTGTGACACTCTAATGCTAATATGCATCCTAACTTGTTTCTATGTGTCCCCAATTCCCACTGTCCCCGAGTGAAATCTATGTTTGAATGTACTGGACCCGTTCAAGTTGTTTGCTGCTTTTCCAAAGATGTTTACCTTATACTCAAGCTGTTTCATTACTGATCAAAACCCTTTTTAGAAAACTTCTTTACTTACTGAATCAATCCAGTACTATTTTTTGTCAAAACCCTTTCAAACTTATCTCCTGCACTTCACTTTATTCCTAGACCCTTAAGTTCTTCCCTCTCAGTGTGAGCACTGCTTTGGGACCCCTGAGCTCCCTCTGAACTCTGACACACCGAGGCTGGCCTTTCCACACTGCACATGTTCAATTCCTGGTTACCAAGTCTGGGTGTGAGCATTGCCCGGGAGCCCTTGAGGTCCTTAGGGAACTTTGACACACCCGGATTATGAAAGGCTGTGAAATACCATATGGCAATGAAGTTTGGAGGATTTGGGCCTAATTGAAGTCTCTCTATAGAATAACTTCTTATTTTCTATTTTGGTTATGTAATTCATAATCCTGGGCTTGTAATAATTTGTAAACAACTCAGGGGATGGATAGTGAAAAGGGAGGGGGCAACTATGCATGCTTAGCTATTAAAAGGGTAGAAACCATGATATTAGGTTTTATTTCTTACTTGTGCAATAGATATCATGTTTAGGTTCATATGTTCAAAATCATGCATTAGAAATCATGTTTCTTAGGCCTCATACCTACTGTTTCAGCATGCTCACTTTCACTTAGAAAGATCCTGCTAATAAATGGTATTCTCTACTATCATGTTCTCAGCTGCCATATACGCCTAGAGATCCTGTTTTTAGGCTAAACAACATTAATGAACGTATTATTTTGCATCTCCCGAAACTGTATTTAAACATTGCAATGTTGACACTTTTTTTTAAAAGCAAATCCACTACGCGAGGAGCCTAGGGCTAGTTTTATTAGTAATAAAGGAAAAAGGAACCACATAGGAATAGTACAAATAAGGGGGACAATAGCACCAGTAGTGTTGCCTTTATGCCTTGGCTATATAATCACTCCTCTGCGCCTCACAATGCCCTATGGCGACCTCATGTAGAGGATTCATGGTGTAGCTGCTGGCAAAGTCTCACGAGGG
This sequence comes from Nicotiana undulata, assembly GCA_005239495.1. Classification (NCBI taxonomy): domain Eukaryota; kingdom Viridiplantae; phylum Streptophyta; class Magnoliopsida; order Solanales; family Solanaceae; genus Nicotiana; species Nicotiana undulata. The sequence goes on from ML280521.1 coordinate 38,111, forward strand.
CATATAATCTCATAGCCAATTGGATATCTTTCCTGAGGCATAGGACTAAAGCAACACAAATGGGGCTAAACCTTACCTTACTAAATCCTATCGAGGCGTAAAAATAGCCTCACTTACTAGCATGCATGTAAAAAGTAAGAACTAGAAAGAACCAAATATTCTATGATCATCACAGAGTTTATAACATACTCTGTGGTGATATTACAAATGACAATACTAAGAAAGTGATAAAATAAACTGTAGTAGGAATTATACTCTTGTCCCTTCTTGTCCAAACTTGTAGCTTCTTTAATTTGTACTTCTTTTTCATCTTCATCACACCTCTTCAACAAGTCTTCAAAATTCATGACTTCTTTTTTGAACGGTTNCTTGGCAACACTCATAGGAAGTCTCCTAATATTTGTTTCCTCATTCAACCTGCCATCCCAACTCTTCTTCCTTGTGTGTGTCTTCTTGCTTTGTCCGCTATGCATTGGTGATAAATCACCTTTTCTTGCTGCCTCTGCCCGACATTGATTTAAAATTTCATCTTCCTCACCTTCTTCATATATGTCTCTGCCCACAATCACCGGATTTGGCATGTCTTGAGCAAAACCTTGTGTCACCAAAGTATTTACATTTTGTGCCTTTCCCATAACTGTCTTGCCTTGATGTTGCTCAACATTTTGGATACTGTTCCTGTTCTTAACCATATGTCCAGTGCTCAAAGTTTGATTTGAATTCAAGGGAAGTTTAGTATTTACCAATGCATCTATTAGTCTTCGATCTTCTGCCGAAATAGCTTGTGTACTATACCCAACTTGTTGCTCCCTAGTTACTCTTTCTTGCACATGTTGTATTGCTTGTTGATCCTCCAAAATTGTATTACCACCTGGAGTAGCAGCTGCTTCCTTGCTCTGATTGTCAAGCATTTTTAATGGCTCCATGTCGTGAGAGACAATAGCTTGAAGAATATTTGTCGGGGTCAGATTGTATTTTTCAAAAGGTACACTTGTGTTTGTTGACATACCTGGAGTTAAGTCCATGTTACTTCCCTTAGAATTAGGCAAATCCCTTAAAATACTTGCTGAAATTTGCTGCTGCCCAGTAGGAATAAATACAGGAGCATTGGGGCTTAAGCCTCTCTTGCTCGCCAAAGTAGAGGAGGAGTTAGGAACCTGTTCATCGTGACCTTTTACTGCCTCGTCATTTGATGTGTAGCTACCTTGATTTGCCTCATCATTGCTGTCATCTTTGACGCTATCAGCGTAATCTTCATCTTCCTCATGTTCTTCTCGATCAGCCCACAACTTACTATTAAACAAGATTGCACCTGTCATATCTGTAGACAGTAACTGTAGCCCAGATTCACCATCTCGCTCACCACACGACTCCAATGACTAAGACGGAATCTCCTGGACTGAAGTATTTAGAGCGACCAAAGGCATGTTGTTCTTTGGATTGGTATGCATCAGCATAGCTGCCTGGGATTCCTTGATCATTTTGGCTAATTATGGACTGGAGAATTGGAGTGTAGGAACTGCATTGGATACATGGACATTGTTGAAGTCATCTACAGGAACAATTTCTCTGGACGCCACTGATCGCGCACCCGCAGACTTCGTCTTTTGCTGCTGTTTTGCACTGGCTGGAGTGTTATTTTTCCCAGATTTTGTACCTGCTTTTCCATCCATCAATTCCAAATTCTTCATAGAGTCTTTCTCACCATATTCATGTGCACCAACCAAAGCATCAAATGAGTTAGAACTCCTAAAAGTTTCTGCTGTTAAATCCAGATTTTTTTTACCTGAGGGCACCTTCTTGCTAGGTGATGTATGCACTACTGACCAACCCTTAGCATGTGATTGTTGCCCATGTTTAGAACTTATTTATAATGTATCACCAGCCTTCTTTTTAGCATGTGTTCCACTTGTTGCACTAGCATCTCTCTTGCCAAGAATTCCAGTAGCTCTCGATTGCTAAGTTCTTGTCCTGTCCTAATAGCAGCAGTAATTTTAGAATCTGCTTGATTAATATGTTGATCCTTAACTTTACCTTGGTCATTAGAATATTTCCCCACACCTTGAACACCTGATCCAGTAACAATAGCAGCATCTAAGCTAGCTGATTTTACACCTGATTCAACATTGGTATCTAAGCTAGCAGTAGTAGTTTTGATCACCCCAGCATTTGGTCGACTACCAGTTGTAGTTAGTGCAACATTAGTCTCCAATTGTGAACCTTTAGACTCCACAGCTAAACCTCGATCCCCCACAGTATTATTTGCATCCTTTAAGTCTTGAGCAACTCTAGCAAGGGCTGTATCAACTGGAACACTTGCACCAGAAACAGAGTTTCGCCCTGCATCACCATAACAAAACTTATCAGTTGCATTAATAGCAGCTGACTGTGGAGCATCGACACGATTTGTTGCATTAGATTTTTGCTGCTTCTTAGCAATTAAATAATCCCTAGCACCCCCTTGTAATTTTTCCACCTTGATCATCTCCTCAGCCAAAGCTAAAACTTCAGCAGGCAGTACACGATCCTTATTAACAGCGCTATCGATCAAATTTTCCTCCTGTTGCATATCATCCTTCGCCTTATTCCTTTTAATCAAAGAATGACAATCTTCACCAGCATGTCCTTGTTGTTTACACACATTACAATATGATGGAATATTATTAAACACAAACTCCTGTATATGCTCAATAACCTTACTAGATTTCTCATCGATAAATTGTAACTTCATATTCTTGGGATGCTTGTCAAGGAGATCAAGAACTACCTTAACTCTAGATGTGCTAGGTCTTGTCCTAGCTTGTGTGACCTTGTCAATGGCAATAGGTTTCCCCACAGCTGATGCAATTGACAGTAGAGGTTTCTTGGCGAACAGGTTTGTCGGCAAATCTGGAAATGACACACATGCCACTGTTTTTGACGTCTCAACCATAGGATTGTAATGTTGAGTCCATGGGAATGTTCGATATTGATGTTGTTGTCCTTTGTACTGTAAATAACCAACCTTCTTTGAGACAACTGTTACAAAATCCTCATATCCATCACAACGAATCAACAGTTGCCGAAACGCGAGCAAACCTATCAAGCAGCGACCTTTAATCCCAATTTGTGCTGGAATTATATTTCGAAGTTCCGGAAAATCTGGCGCACCATATGAGAGCTTCATCACCACATCTTGGTGAAGACCTTCTTCAACTTCATATTCCTCCAGTTCCTTAAAAGAAAATTACATCATAAGCTGTCCATGAACATGTTGGACATGTTTAAGGATTGTTTTGGTTACTGGTTATGATTTTGACGTGAGTAATGAAACATATGAATTCGTTTTAGGGCTAGGATCCGTCTCTCCCACAGCTTGAAGCTGGGGATAGGCCTGAACGTCCATGGAAGCCCTTAGTCCTCCATGTCGCCCAAGAAGAGGAGAGAGGAGACAGCGTTGGGTTTAGGGTTTTTGTTGGAAAATTGATTCTAAGGTTTATGGGTTAGGTGGAATTGTCAATGTTGACACTTAGAAATCCTATTTTAGGATTAAAATAGCGTTAATAAACAAGTCGTCTTCAAATCTCTCTGAACGCATGTTTAAATGATGTACACTCATGCATTTAGAGACCATGCTTAGGTTCTGCATACACATCAATCTGCATTTCTGTGCATTAGATATCATGTCCTTACGATTACACTTTAATACACCTAGTTTAACCACTGATGCATGAAAAGGAATAGATCAACTTCGCTTAATTTTCACAATCAACTGGTAATAACTTCTGTGTTCTGGATAACCTAGAACAACATGTTTAGGTAAAAAAAATTTACAACAGTACCTTTGGTGCTTATGGTAACTAACATATACTGTCCCACGCCTAGGCAAACCTTAGGTGATAAAATTCTAAAAACTGGAAATCTGCCTCTTTCGTGTGTGTTGCTTAATGTTAACAGGTTCTTTTAATCAGTAGGTAAACTGATTAGGAATCTAAAACAATAACAAAACTACCTGTTTATCCTCTAAATTCACCTAGACACCATGTCTTAGGATCTCAATTAACAATACTGCCCTTATATGTGTTTGAGTCGTGCTAATTATGTGCATAATTTGTGGAGGTAAACTTGAGCCTCTTATATGCTCTTATGTGTTCCCACTTACTGCAGTCCAACATGTTCTTTACTTGTTGCTTTAGAATTTTACCTTTAGACTTGAGGGTCTGCCTAGTACCTCCCTTTAGGATAGTAGTCCTAACCTCCTCCGGGACTGATAGGATGGGACGGGTAATAGCACGCAATAGAGTTCGGGACCAACACGCGCTTCAATTACCTTCACGGGGTGGGAAATGGTAGAATATTGATATGATGACCGATTCGCTAATACCACGTGTAGCCCCTCTCTGAGGAATTTCATACCGGGTATTGCGTTGATGTGATCCATATTATTTCAAACCTAGGATATCCCTTCCTTTAAATGATAGATTATAACTCTTTTCAAAAACTTAGTCATTTTATAACTGTTTCCCAAACACTTGCTTGCTTAATATTTAAAATCCCCTCTTACTTGAGCCTCTACTTGTTATTTGTTGAACTGTACAAATTCACAAAAAACCATTTGGCCGGGAACCACACTCGTGGATCCTGAGGGGTGCCTAACACCTTCCCCTTGGGATAATTTCAAGCCCTTACCCTATCTCTGGTTAGCAACGTAGTTGTAAATGAACCCCCTAGGTGCCCTAACGCACCGTTAAAATTGTTAGGTGACGACTCTCAAAAAATGCAAACCCCTTTCCCAAAAGGAAAGAGTTGCCTCAAACTAAATGTCCTGAACCCAATCTCCGCGAGGAAAAAAGGGGCGTGACACTATGCGTGATGGGTTCGTATCATTATGTTAGGTGGTGGTACTTGTTGAGCTTGCGCGATGGTTCTCTCATTTGAGTCATTTTCCATGTTTGAGTGCATTTGATATGTTGCTTATTGGTGCACTGATTGCATGGTTTATGGCTTTAGGTTGTATTGGTTTGGCATGTCGATAGAATATGTGTATTTGATGAGATGAGGCCATTGGACCTAGAATGGATACTATCGGATCTGATTACGTTATGTTTGGAAGAATAATATCAGAAGTCGGCTTAGAATTTGGCTTTGGTTCTTGTAAGACGAGAGAGAGAGAGAGAGAGAGAGAGAGAGAGAGAGAGAGAGAGAGAGAGAGAGAGAGAGAGAGAGAGAGAGAGAGCTCCATGGCTTGTTGGTCTGATGGGTGGTTATGAGATCTACGTGTTTCTTTCATCATCGGCAACGAACGAAGGTTTTGAACAAGATTTTACTTGATTTGAGTTTCATTACCAGTAGCGGGTTTGTTTTTAAGTAGCTACTGTGATCGAAAATTACTGCTACGACTATGCCAGTTATGTGATATAACATGTGATTACATCTTGGATTATGGTTATGGCTTGATAAAATTTGTTTAGACTTATACATCATGTAGATGCGAGATACAAGTCTTGTAAGGAACTCTGGATATTGGAATTAGGTTCCAAGGTTTATGGGCTAAGGTTGAAGGAAGAGTCTTCGATTAGGTTGTGTTGACGCACTTATACTAATTGAAGGTGACTTGGGATCACCCCTGGGTATGTGTGTAACGACCCGGTCGGTCGTTTTGAGAGTTAGCGCACCGAATCCCCTAATAACTTCTTCTCTCATGCCTTATTATGTTAATGGAACTTGTCGAAGCATTGAGCGGTGAAATTCGAAGTGATTTTGGTCATATAGTCCTTTAAGGTGAATTTCAACTTTAGAAATTGAGTCGTAGCTAGAGCTGCGTGAAGACGGATCCGAAATGGAACTATGTCGACTCCGTTAGCTCTGTTGAGTGATTTTGGGGTTAGGAGCATGTTCGGAATATGTTTTCGAGGTCGGATGTAGATTTAGGCTTGAATGGGCGAAAGTTAGAATTTCGATGATTTCGGCCGATAGGTGAGATTTTGATATCGGACTCGGAATGGAATTCCGAAAGCAACAGCAGGTTCGGAATGTCATTTATGACCTGTGTGCAAAATTTAAGGTCATTCGGATGTGTTTAGACGTGGTTCGGCGTCGAATGTGAATTTTTAGAAATTCCTAAGTTCCTAGGCTTGAATCTATGCATTTTTGGATATTTTGATGTTAGGGGAAGTGTTTTTAAAAGCCCGGCCAAGTTTGGATAGGGTATTGTGGTCAGTTGGTGGTTTTGGTTGAGGTCCCGGGGGCCTCGGGGTTGTTCCGGATGCTTAACGGAGGAATTTTGGACTTGGAACTCAGCTGAACCAGATCTTCTTCTGGTGTTTCCGCACCTGCGATGGTATTCCCGCAGGTGCGAGCTCGCAGGAGCGGCCCCCTATCCGCAGGTGCGAGGTTGGGCCAGGCCTTCCCAGTCTCCACAGGTGCGATTGGATTTTCGCAGTTTCGGAGCCGCACCAGCGACAAAAGGCCCGCAGGTGCGACCTCTATCCAGTTTAAGTGAAACCCGCACCTGCGATGCCTTTTCCGTAGGTGCGGTACCGCAGGTGCGGTGAAAGGGACTGCAGGTGCGGAAATCCCTATACATATTCCAAAAATCCGAGGGTTATGTTATTTCACCATTTTTGAGTTGTGGGAGCTCGGGAGAGGCGATGTTTGGACTTTTCACTTGGGTGTTCAAGGTCAGTGACTTCAAAGCACCATAGGTTAATTTCCATGTTCCTAATCTTAAATTCCACCCTTAAATTCAAGATTTGGAGTTAAAATTGGGGAAAATTGGAAGAAACTTCCTAGACCAATTTTTGGGGTTTGGATTGAGTATTTGACCTCCGATTTGAGAGATTTTCATATGCTTAGACTCAGGAGTGAATAAGGGTTCAGAAAATATAAATTTTACCCAATTCCGAGACGTGGGCCCGAGGGGCGTTTTGGTCAAATTTTCTAATTTCGCATATTAGTTCCGAATTAATTAGTTATCTTGATTTCTAGAATTTATATTTACATTATACCATCGAATTGAATAGATTTGGGCCACTTGGATTTGGATACTCGTGGCAAGAGAGTGGTACAGAGTTGATTTACGCAGTCGAGGTAAGTGGCTTGCCTAACTCTGTGTTGGGGATGTTTCCCTTAGGCATTTTAACTGATTTTTCACTATAAAAACCCCGTGTACGTGAGGTGACGGGTGCGTGCATGGGTTATTTTACTGGATTTCCTTCGTTCTTTCTATATCATACCTCATTTTCCATTCTATTATTATTGTGATCGTTTTAAACCAAGTAGCAACTTAAGATTTAAACACGTCAACCGATTTTACCTGATTTTTCACTCACTACTACTATTTGAACCTTGATGAAGTATTTTACTCTATATTGCCTACTGTTTTCATAAACTATTGAATTACGCTGCATCTGTTATACATCTTGCATAGCATATTTAAATTGGGACTACGGACCGAGATCCGGGAGCTTTCCCCCTGTACTGCATAGCATATTTAAATTGGGACTACAGACCAAGCTCCGGGAGCTTTCCCCTTGTACTGCATTGCATATTTACGTTGGGATTACGGGCTGAGACCCGGGAGCATTCCCCTTGTATTGCATTGCACGATTATCTATTAAGTTATATGTTGTGCTGAGTTGAGGGCTACTTTACATTATTCCTTCTAGCTTTATTTTAAATTTCCGTTAATTATTTCCATTTATTTGCAACTGTTAAATTATAACTGTTCTATTTTCAACCTCAGTAGAGCCTCAATCTGACCTCGTCACTACTTGACTGGGGTTAGTCTTGGCACTTACTGAGTACCGAATGTGGAGTACTCACGCCCTTCTGCGCATGTGTTTCCCATGTGCAGATCCAGGTACCAGTACGCAGTACCGAGGTTAGGAGAAGCAGCAGCTTTTGGAGATCGTAAGGTATTTCTACCGCGTCCGCAGAACCTTCCGAGTCCCCCTCCTTATCCTAGTACAGTCATAGTACTTAGACATAAATACTTACAATTTCGTTGTATAGAGCTATAGTATACAGCTTGTGACGTTGTTGATATTCCGGGTTTTGGACAGAGTAAAGCTGTAAATGTCGAGCGGCACAGTTTAATAGTTTTGTTTTGTCTTTGTCCTCTATTATTGTGTTGTTTTTACATTTTGATTTCCGCACATCTTAGGCTTACCTAGTCGTAGAGACTAGGTGTCGTCACGAAACCCTGCGGAGGGAAATTTGGGTCGTGACAAATTGGTATCAGAGCGTCTAGGTTCATAGGAGTCACAACATCATAAGCCGATTTATTAGAGTCTCGTGGATCGGTGCGGAGACGTCCGTATCTATCTTCGAGAGGCTATGTAACTGTTAGGAACAATCGTACTTCTTGGAATCACTTCTCGTGCTGGTTATTGTTACCGAAATTCTTAAACTCTATTCTATTCTTGCTTACAGATGGTTCGTACTCGTACCAGACGCACTGACAATCAGGCACTCGATCCCCCAGCCAGAGCCACTAGAGGCAGGGTTCAGGGTAGAAGAAGAGCACGCGGTGCAGCCCGAGCACCAACCAGAGCAGTGGCAGAGGATCCCCCAGCAGCCGCAGTTGGAGGGGCACCAGAGGTCCCTACTGTCACTCCAACCCTCTAGGAGACTTTGGCCCAGTTCATGAGTGCCTTCAGCACTCTGTCTCAGGCGAGACTACTCCCGATAGCCCCATCTACATCACAGGCCGGGGGAGGGACACAGACTCCCGCAACCCGTACTCCTGAGCAGAGGGTTCATATGGGGCAGGTTCCATAGTATATCCCTATGCCTCCAGCAGCTCCAGTTCAGCATGAGGCCAGAGCAGCTGCATCGGAGTCTGAGCAGCTCCGTCTGGAGAGGTACAAGAAGTACCACCCACCTGAGTTCAGCGGATTAGCTTTAGATGATGCTCTGGGTTTTCTTGAGGGGTGTCATCACATTCTCCGCACTATGGGTATCGTGGAGACGAGTGGGATCGCATTCACTGCTTTCCATATGAGGGGAGCAGCTTATCAGTGGTGGCGTTCTTTTGAGTTGAGCAGTTCGGACGAGGCAGCTTCACTTACTTAGGCTTAGTTCTCAGAGATATTCCTACTTGAGTTTGTCCCTCAGAGCCTCAGGGATGCTTGGCGTGCAGAGTTTGAGCACTTACGTCAGGGTACTATGACTGTGTCGGAGTACGCGGTCCGTTACAGCGATTTGGCTCGTCATGCACCAGCTTTGGTTGCCACCGTCAGAGAGAGGGTTCGACGTTTTATTGAGGTACTCCACCCCAGTATTCGAACCAGCATGGCCAGAGAGCTAGAGACAGATATTGCTTACCAACAGGCCGTGAGTATTGCCCGGAGGATTGAGACTATACTAGCCTGGGACAAGGAGGAGAGAGAGGCCAAGAGGTCTCGGGAGACTGGTCACTTTTCAGGAGTTCGTGCACCTGCAGCACGCTTTGGTAGGGGTTTTGTGAGTCGCCCCGTTCATTCAGCTCTCCCAGCAGCCAGTGGTATTCCAGCTCCTCCTAGACCCCAGGAGCCTTATTATGAACCACCATTATCTCAGGTGCCTTCGGCTCGAGGTGCTATCACTGGTCAGTCCAGCAGGCCAGCTCAGAGTCAGCAGCAGCCGTCACGACCTCCGAGGGGTTGCTTCGAGTGTGGTGACCCTCGTCATGTGATCAGAGATTGCCCCAGAGCTAGGAGGGGTGCACCACCTCAGACTTATTAGGTTCCACGCCTTCCACCAGGTCCTCCAGCTATTCTTCCAGCCCCAGCTGCCACCCCACCATCTCAGGCAGCTCGAGGTGGAGGTCGGGGAGGTCGAGGTCTCCCTAGAGGAGGAGGCCAGGCCAGATATTTTGTCCTTCCAGCCAGGTCATTTTGAGAGTTAGCGCACCGAATCCCCTAATAACTTCTTCTCCCATGCCTTATTATGTTAATGGAACTTGTCGGAGCGTTGAGCGGTGAAATTCGGAGTGATTTTGGTCATATAGTCCTTTAAGGTGAATTTCAGCTTTAGAAATTGAGCCGTAGCTAGAGATGTGTGAAGACGGATCCGAAATGGAACTCCGTCGACTCCGTTAGCTCCATTGAGTGATTTCTGGGTTAGGAGCGTGTTCGGAATATATTTTCGAGGTCGGATGTAGATTTAGGCTTGAATGGGCGAAAGTTAGAATTTCGGCAATTTCGGCCGATAGGTGAGATTTTGATATCGGACTCGGAATGGAATTCCGAAAGCGACAGCAGGTCCGGAATGTCATTTATGACCTGTGTGCAAAATTTGAGGTCATTCAGATGAGTTTAGACGTGGTTCGGCGTCGAATATGAATTTTTAGAAATTCATAAGTTCCTAGGCTTGAATCTATGCATTTTTGGATATTTTGATGTTAAGGGACGTGTTTTTAAGGCCCGACCAAGTTTGGATAGGGTATTGGGGTCAATTGGTGGTTTTGGTTGAGGTCCCGGGGGCCTCGGGGTTGTTCTGGATGCTTAACGGAGGAATTTTGGACTTGGAACTCTGTTGAACCAGATCTTCTTCTGGTGTTTCCGCACCTGCGATGGCATTCCCGCAGGTGCGAGCTCGCAGGAGCGTCCCCCTAGCCGCAGGTGCGAGGTTGGGCCAGGCCTTCCCATTCTCCGCAGGTGCGATTGGATTTCCGTAGGTGCGGAGCCGCACCAGCGACAAAAGGCCCGCAGGTGCGACCTCTGTCCAGCTTAAGTGAAACCCGCACCTCTGATGCCTTTTCCGCAGGTGCGATGAAAGGGACCGCAGGTGCGGAAATACCTGTTCATATTCCAAAAATCTGAGGGTTGTGTTATTTAACCATTTTTGAGTTGTGGGAGCTCGGGAAAGGCGATTTTTTAGGGACTTTTCACTTGGGTGTTCAAGGTAAGTGACTTCTAAGCACCATAGGCTAATTTTCATGTTCCTAATCTTAAATTTCACCCTTAAATTCGAGATTTGGAGTTAAAATTGGGGAAAATTGGAAGAAACTTCCTAGACCGATTTTTGGGGTTTTGAATGAGTATTTTACCTCCAATTTGAGAGATTTTTATATGGTTAGACTCGTGAGTGAATAAGGGTTCAGAAAATATAAATTTTACACGATTCTGAGACGTGGGCCCGAGGGGCGTTTTGGTCAAGTTTTCTAAATTCGCATATTAGTTCCGAATTAATCAGTTATCTTGATTTCTCGAATTTATATTTACATTATACCATCGAATTGAATATATCTGGGCCATCTGGAGTTGGATACTCGTGGCAAGAGAGTGGTATAGAGTTGATTTACGCAGTCGAGGTAAGTGGCTTGCCTAACTCTGTGTTGGGGATGTTTCCCTTAGGCATTTTAATTGATTTTTCACTATAAAAACCCTGTGTACGTGAGGTGACGGGTGCGTACATGGGTTATTTTACTGGATTTCCTTCGTTCTTTCTATGTCATACCTCATTTTTCATTCTATTATTATTGTGATCGTTTTAAACCGAGTAGCAACTTAAGATTTAAACACGTCAATCGATTTTACCTAATTTTTCACTCACTACTACTATTTAAACCTTGATGAAGTATTTTACTCTATATTGCCTACTGTTTTCATAAACTATTGAATTACGCTGCATTTGTTATACATCTTGCATAGCATATTTAAATTGGGACTACGGACCGAGATCCGAGAGCTTTCCCCCTGTACTGCATAGCATATTTAAATTGGGACTACAGACCGAGATCTGAGAGCTTTCCCCTTGTACTGCATTGCATATTTACGTTGGGACTACGGGCTGAGACCCGGGAGCATTCCCCCTGTATTGCATTGCACGATTATCTATTAAGTTATATGTTGTGCTGAGTTGAAGGTTACTTTACACTGTTCCTTCTAGATTTATTTTAAATTTCCGTTAATTATTTCCATTTATTTGCAACTGTTAAATTATAAATGTTCTATTTGCAACCTCAGTAGAGCCTCAATCTGACCTCGTCACTACTTGACTGGGGTTAGGCTTGGCACTTACTGAGTACCGAATGTGGAGTACTCACGCCCTTCTGCGCATGTTTTTCCCATGTGCAGATCCAGGTACCAGTACGCAGTACCGAGGTTAGGAGCAGCAACAGCTTTTGGAGACCGTGAGGTATTTCTGCCGCGTCCGCAAAACCTTTCGAGTCCCCTTCCTTATCCTAGTATAGTCATAGTACTTAGACATAAATACTTTCCAATTTCGTTGTATAGAGCTATAGTATACAGCTTGTGACATTGTTGATATTCCGGGTTTTGGGCAGAGTAAAGTTGTAAATGCCGAGCGGCACAGTTTAATAGTTTTGTTTTTGCTTTATCCTCTATTATTGTGTTGTTTTTACATTTTGATATCCGCACATCTTAGGCTTACCTAGTCGTAGAGACTAGGTGCCGTCACGAAACCCTGCGGAGGGAAATTTGGGTCGTGACAATGTGCACGGTAAGGTTACACAGTGAACTTACGGCTTTGGAACGACTCTTGACACATTCGAGGACGAACGTATGTTTAAGTGGGGGAGAATGTAACGATCCAACCAATCGTTTTGAGCATTTGCATTCTGTTCAGTTGTTTGAAGTCTTGAGTAGTTTCATATGATGTATTATGACTTGTGTGAATCATAGGTTTTGATTTTCATAGTATTCGGGATTGGTTTGTAAGAATGATTCATAACTTGGAAGCTTTAGTTGGAAGAGTTGACAAACTTTAACTTTGGTGTATTTGAACCTGGATCCAATTTCTAATGATTTTGTTAGGTACGAATGGTGATTTTAGAATTAGGCGAATTCGCGGATTAGCATTCGGATGTTTCTAGAAGGTTTCGGCACTAACTGCCGAATGTCAGCAATTTGAAAGTTTAGAATGTCCATAAGTTTAACCGGAAGTTGACTTTGATGATATCGGGTTCGGATTTTTATTTCGGGAATTGGAATAACTTTGTTATGTCATTTGGGACTTATTTGATATGGTTTGGCACGAGTATTGGAAGTTGAAAGTTCAAAAGTTCATTAAGTTCGATTTGAGGTGTGATTCGTGGTTTTGATGTTATGTATGATTTGAGGCCTCGAGTAAGTCCGCATTATATTATGGGACTTGCTGGTATGTTCAGACGGGGTCCCTAAGGGCTCGAGTGAGTTTCGGATAAGTTTGGGTTGTGTTGCACTCGTTTTTTATGTTTTGACGTCGTTTCTTCAAGCATAAATGGTACCACATTAAGAAAATCAGCTCCAATTTCTATTTTTATTGAAGCAACAGATAAGTATCGTAATTACAGATCCATAGAAAAAAGAATCGTCTAATTTGGACATCGTATGAGGGAGTTATGCTCATTTTAGTGTCGGAGAAGAAAGATGGTGCTTCGCAGATGCGAAGTTAGGTCCGCATATGCGTCCCTGCAGGTGCGAAAACTGGTCCGCAAAAGAGGAAGCGACTGCTGGAGATGCGCAGGTGTGGCTTTTTGGTCGCAAAAGCGGAAATGCCTGTGTATAAAAAAATCACACTACTTTCTTTTGGTATTTTGAGCATATCTGGAGTTGTAGAGCTCTGATTAAGGTGATTTTTGCGACGTTCTTCTCGTATTTTCATGGGGTCAGTATCTAATCTCATATTTTGTATTTAACATGATTCCATTAGTTCATTTGTGAATTAATCCATATTTTGATTGGAGAATTGAGGATTTTTATCGAAAATATTTCTAAAGAGAATAATTGGGTTTGGATGAAATTAGTATGGTTGGACTCGTGATTGAATGGGTTGTCAAATTTTGTGAATTTTTCGGGTTCCGATGTGCGGGCCGGATTTGACTTTTTAGTTCACTTTGGTCCTTTGATTAAATATTCGACCTTTATCGATAGAGTTTGTTTCCTTTGCCATTATTTTATATTTTTGAGTTGTTTTTGGCTAGTTTCGAGACGTTCGGAGGTTGATACGCGCGTGATGGCATTTTAGAGTATTGTTTATCTTGTTCGAGGTAAGTAACATATCTAAACTTGGATTTTAGGGTATTTAACCCTGGGAACTATGCTATAAGAGGTGTATTGAGGTGACACACATGCTAGGTGAAGAACGTGTGGGCATGCACCGGGGAAATCATGATTCTAGTTGACTATTAGACTATGACCAGACTTATTTTGTTGTTATATCTTGTTACATCCATGTTCTCCATACTTGTTTGATTATATTAGCTGTGAACCATGTTAGAAATCATGTTTAGGCCATGTGCTTATTCGGTTGAGACATAATAGTAACTTTATTTATATACTCAGTCATGATTCTTCATTTGCATATCATATCTCAGTATCTGTTCATCATTCATTGTTACGTTACATGTTATCATTGTTTAGACTGAATGGTTAGAGATTGTGAGCCCTTGAGACTTGAGAGATTGATGACTAAGGTGGGCCTGAGAGCCGAGTTGTGAATGTTATTTATAGGATCGGGCTTCACGTCGCAGCATGCCATATTGGATTTATATCTAGTATTATTATTATGGATCGGGATGCATGTCGCAGCATGCCTTATAGGCTTTACTATTATTTATGGGATTAGGTTGCACGTCGCAAAAGGCCATAATGGCTTTATATTAGCGCTTGGGCAGGATCTGTCCCTCCAGAGTCTAACATACTAACAGCGAGCGCAGGTACCGTACAGTGCCAAGAGATTGAGTGTGATGAGTGGGAGTATGAGACAGTGAGATTGAGTACTCTGAGAGTGCGTGTAAATGAGTTTATCGTTGTGATGCGTTACATTTGACATACATACTTGGCATGTAGGAATAGAGATGCATTTCCTCATGCTACTCCCTCCGTTTCTATTTATGTGAACCTATTTCCTTTTTAGTCCAAGCCAAAAATCCATTTCCCTATTTGGAAACAATTTACCTCTATGCATCGATTTATGGGCACACAAAATATATGTGCTTCATTTTACATCACAAGATCAAAAGTCTTCTTTCTTTTCTTAAACTCTATGCCCAGTCAAATGGGTTCATATAAATTGAATTAGAGGGAGTATAAGGTATTGCGACATTCATGACTTAACATGCATATTGACATGTAGGCATAGAGATGTGCTTTCCTCATGCTATCTGATAATAAAATATCTTATCGGTTGTTTAAAGGTTTTTGAAAAAAATCACAGTTTCCTGATATACTCATATTTTGGTGATTTCAATAAAAGATTGGGGTTTTACATTCATACCTAAAAAGCATGCCTATTTTCCGCAACTATGAACGAGTTAAGCATAATATCTTTGAGTTATTACTTGTACTGCTTTTATTATATTGTTACGAGTTGTTCCAGTCTATTGGTATTAGACTCTGACTGCTTCTCCGAGCTCGTCACTTCTTTCAACCTAAGGTGAGGTTTGTTACTTATTGAGTACATGAGGTCAGTAGTACTCATACTACACTTTTGCACCTTGCGTGCATATTTTGGAGTTGATGTTATTGTGTATGGCAGGAGCTGGCATTGGAGATGTACCTGCGTTCCGGTTATAGCTATCTCTTATTGTTGGTAGCTTAGGATTTATAAATCTGTTTACGTACATTTCGAATATATGATGTATTTATTTCATACCAGCTTTGTAAACTCTAAGTTGAACCTCATTATTTGTACTACCAATCCTTGGGATTTTGTATAAATGTTCAGTTATTTCATCATTTATTTTCTCAATAAATCTCTTTTGAATTAGATTGTTGCTAATTGGCTTACCTAACGGACCGGGTTTGTTGTCATCACAACTAGTTGGATTTTGGTTCGTGACAGTATCTCCCTTCCTCAAATTCCATACCTTTCTGAACTTACATGTTCATCACTCATCCATTAGGTTTGAACTCGCAGATGATGGTTTTTACTACCATTTGCAGCAGAACCGTACAGAGAAAGCTCTATTGTTTAGAAGGGCCTAAATGCTTAGAACGATAGCATCATCTTTACCAGCTAAATCCATACCCTAGATACACGCAAAGTACCAAAGTGAAGTAAATAACAACATTAACTCAAAAGGCGCCCTCTAAGGGATCTCATGCTATATCGTGTTTCTGATCAACACCTGGCTACAGATCGGCATGTTTTTAGGTTGGCAAGCTCATGAAGAAGGGGTGCAGATATCACCTTATGCGAATGTTACATCGAAATTGGAGAAAAAATGAAGAGCTTTATAAGGCACAACCAAAGTTCACAAGTTACACGCGTTTTTGGGCTTGATAATAGCGTAGCTGAAGAGACAAATTTGTGAGGTCTATTGGGCCAAGCAGACAATACATGACATAGGCTTGGTTGACAATAATTTCCCCCTTCGAGATTTTTAGATGGCTGAACATTTAAAAATTATTTAACAAAATGATATTACTTTTTGTTTATTTCATAAATAGCAAAAAGTTTTACAATAGGATTTTTACCTAGCTATACTATATTAGAAACTTATTTACCAATATTCGTTATGTTTTGCAGTTTTTAATAAGTACCTAGGTTTTTCTTACAAATTGTGTAGATTTCTCCTTAAAAGGTTCTCATCCCATTATGTGTGCCTTCAATTAAGAGATTCAATTATATCTTTTTCTTTTTTCCCTTTCCTCTTCTCTTTTTTTTTTTACATCAAAATCCCTTAATGTACGCCCATAGTCTCCATCTCCTCTCTTCCCACCATTGGCATATCTTTATATTATCAAATCATCAAATGCATCGTTCTTTTGTTGGGAGACCGGACAACACTGAAAATGAAGAAATATTCAGGGATTGTATGATAACTGTATCATAATTGTATTTGAATTGTATCAGATATATCAATGCGTAAAATATAATTATATCATACTTGTATCACAATTGTGTCTAACTCGTAGATGGTACATTAATATCCAAAATAATACCTCATACAATACTAATAAATTAATATATAATTATCATATATTTGTGATATAAACTATGAAATTCGTCACGAACTCACAACTACTCATAATTCAGATACAAATTTGATACTATCCTGAAAGTATTCTCACACAATTCTGATACAACTCAAAACCGATTCTAAACTTAAACTAATATAATATCGTATTATATCTGTATTAGCATTGTATCATATATTATTTTAAGTACAAATTGTGATACAATTATGATACAATTCTAAATAATGATACAACTTTGATCTTCATCTTTTTTAAATTTTAATTTAAAACAATAACTAGAACCAACTCTAAACTTAAATATGATACAATATTGTTTATTTTTCATATTCTTAGATTTTTATAACGGTATGTGGTTTTGTTCGCCGCAGGTATGGTATTCCCTGTTGCTATTATTGGATACTATTTATCCTTTATCTGTGCCTTTCTATTTTTTATTTTTTACTTATATATATATATATATATATATATAAGTATATTTAATAGAGAGAA
>ML280521.1:56853-78555 GCA_005239495.1 Nicotiana undulata
GGAATGTAAGATAATGATTTGTAGGTTAGTTTTATTTGTTTTTGGTTGGTGGGGGGTGGGGGGGGGGGGGGGGGGGGGGGGGGGGGGGTAATTTTTTAATCTACATAAATCTTTTCAAATCCTACATAATACTTTGTCCCTTTACTTTTGCTATTCCGATTTTTTTTTTCTGTCTTCACTATACTTCTTCTTTGTATATAATGCATTTATATTTGTAATTTATATATTACTGTGTATATGACCTATAAGCAAATGTACATATTTGATGTATGTATTATACATATTTAACGTATCATTTATGCATTTTTGGTGTATCGAAATATATTTTATGTATATTTGACATTGTCATTGCAAACATAATAAAATATAATGTATATTTCGTAATGTTATACATTAAATAAACATTATTGTTAGGAGATAATGTTTAACTTTTCAATGTAGTTTAAAAAAAAAACACGGTATATGTTTTTATTTTAGTACTGTTTTAATTGTTATACTTGACATATAATAGTAATATTTGCTATTATTTTATAATTGTTTGGTGTGTGTATATTGTACACACTCTATATTTATTAGTTTCATATTTTATAAATGATACAAAATCAAAAAAGAAAATATAAAAGGAGAACTTTTTTAGCAAGATTAAAATAAAAGAAGAGATTGTTTGAAAAGTTACAAACGTGATTCTCGGTCATTTTTTGAGGTGTATGATTCCTATATTTGAGGTGTAGGATTCATTGGCTTTGTTTGATAAAGAGATGCCCTATATAATTTTGGGCGAAAAACATGAATAGAATGTCAATATTAAATCTACTATGATATGTAAATATTCAGTTGCCATGGAATAATAATTAACTAGTGCTGCTAATTTTGTTTAAATGTTGTCTAGTTATGTTTTTCCTCTCATTGTTTAGTGAGGAAGCACAAGGGAGAAATTTGCACCCACAGGTGAAGAACCTAGAGCCAACGACACTTGATAATGTTAATGTTAACTAGTAGATGCATGTGTTTATTTAATGTGTCAACAGTGTGGCTAAAAGCAAATTCAAGTTGTATCAGCAGAGTGGTGAAGGGCTAAATGAAAAACTTGGTTCCCGCACCCATCTCCAACGCAAAAGACTAGTGGAAGCCCAGGAACAACAGATTTTGCAGATGTAAATGAAAGAAACTCAGACATCCTTAAAACTCCAACCCTTCAAAAGAAAAGCATTCTGGAAGCCAGGAATCAATTTTTGAACTGATAAGCTACATAGACTTCAAAGAACCTAATTCTATTTTTAGTATTAACAGACCATGTTACAAGTTAAATATGTAGAAGAAGCAGTGCTGGTGTAAAAGATGAAAGTTAAGACAGTGGAGCCCATTCAGCATTTACTAGAATTTGGTGGCAGCATTTTACTAGAATCATCTGATGAGGTTGATTTGTCACTAGGTTTGCTAACGGCTTCATCAATCCCCTCTTCTGTATTCATCTTTCTCTTCTTTGCTGCAGATTCAGAATTATCTTTTCCAGTTTCCCGGCTTTCCTCTTTCTGCCTGCCTTGCCCACTCTTTTTCTCTTTCCCTTTCTCCGGTTGACGTCCAAAATCCGACACAAATAGTGGTGCTTCTCTTCCACTCAACCGACAGAATACTTGTTCAACAGTTTCACTTATTTCCTTCCCTATCCCATTGTTATCCAAGATAAGCTCCCAAACTGATTTAGAAGCTTTCTCAAGCACTGAAGTCCTACAGGAAAAACGGGCAACCAGATATTAAAAACCAAATAAGGCAACCATTATTCTTTGCCTCCTAATCTTAACATTGACTCAAATGAGAACAGTGAGTCAGTGACCATCTCTTGTTCAGCAAGGTCTGAAGCATTTAAAATAGGAAAAAGGCATTGACACTCTGATGAGATGATGTAGGTAAAATGTTGCGGGCATAATTTTAGAATAAATTAAGCAGAGCAGTGGCAAGCACGTAGGAATTTTCAGCGTCATCACATCCTAAGCAGGGTGCATGAGCATCTACAAGTCCTGGTAAAAACTATAGGAGCAAAATAAATCTTACAAACTTGGATATTGGACAAGATTCAGTTTCACTACCAGTACCAAATATTCTGGCAACAATGGACAATGTTGATTAAGATCATAGAATTTTCAAGCTCAAATTATAAAGCGCCAGAATCTCCAACAGCCCACAGCAGACGTCTAATATCAAGATCCCAAATCCATCTATTTAAAAACTTCAATACTACAGCACAAATACAACCAATCAAACACTTAACTGAGATGTAACACAAGGTCAAGGGACTTCCTTGAAATGCCTTTATGCTCTTCCTATAGATTTAGTTTTGATCATTTTTCAATCTTCCTATAGCTTAATGCACAATAAACCCACAATGACATGTACTAATGTAGATATTTCTGACCCTCAACCAAAATAGCGTTAAAACAATAAGTATGCATCAATCCCAAGCTAGTTGGGCTCGGATTTATGAATCCTCAATCTCAATACCCTGTACTTAAGGATTGTCTCAACCAAAATAGTATAAGTAAAACAAATACTCATTGATTTCCAGGTTTCATCCTAAACCTAATCGGACACACCCGGAACTAACCGACCATACACAAGGGGATAAACTTGATCAGACACATTACTTACTATATGGACCACATATTATAAGTACAATAAGATATATTTTTCCCCTAATATATTTCAATTCAATCTTCTAAGAAGATTATGCAAGCCAGTCAAAACCCCAAGTTTTTATGTCAGCAAACGTAGTGAAAGTCAAGAAATCATCAGTTTAACTGGTTAAGTCATCTAATGGTAAGTTCTTTCAGCATGCTTGACTTGACTTTCAACTTTAGGTTTACAAACTATATTTCAGGGCCGTGCTGAAAGTCGACAATCAATGCAATTCAATGTCAGAATGTTTCGAGATCTTTTTTGATACAAATGGCATCAAGAAGATGCATAAATATAGATACAAAAGATTTGTTAGCTCCAATACAAAGAGTCCTATACTAAGGTTAAAGAGCTAACAAAGTCCAAAAAATTGACAGAGGAGTTTATAGGTGTTAAGGTACTCCAACTGTACCAAAGTAAAAGACATTTAGCCTTAAGGAAGTGGGTTTGGAATTGCTCTTCCATCAAAACATCTCCTATTCCTCTCATTCCAAATACACCAAAAAATACAGAAAGGGATTAGTTTCCAGATTTTCTTGATGGTTGTACCCAGTCCATTCCAAAAAACTCCCAGGCATTACCCAGTCCATTCCAAAAAGAGACAAAAACATGTTCCATAGATCTGCTGAAATTGGGAAGTATAGGAAGGTGCCTGGTCGTTTCTTCATTTTGCATGCACATGTGGCATTTGTTTGCGAAGTGGAAAGATCTTCTAGCTAGTCTTGGGTCAAACATGCTTCATAAAGTGCAATCCAACTTAAACAAATCACCTTTGGGGGTGCTTTTGTTCTCCATATGACCTTCCAAGGCTAGTTGTCCACCATTTCATTCTGAGCGCAATAGAATAAGTACCCTGATTTAACGGAGTATTGACCATCTGGTTCTACCTCCCATCTCAAAGTGTCTGCAGCTCGGTCATTATAGGTGATGTTTCCCAGTCATGCCATCAGATTGAGTAGCTCTTTGATTTCCCATGTTTCTTCTGAAGCTTGGGTTCCAAGAGTTTCCTTCTCTGTGATGGGATATGAGGGAGTCCTGGTTGGTAGATATAAGGAATAGGTTGGGATATTCCTCCTGCAATGGTGTGGCACCAAGCCATTTAATCTTCCAGAATCTGATGTGTTGTCCATTCCCAAATCTGAGGCTGTAATTTCTGGAGAATTCTTCCCATAATTTGCTGATGTTCTTCCAAGGACCAACACCATGTGGTGCTCTTGAGGTTCTGGTACACCCGTGATTGAGTAATCCATGTTTTGCGGTCACTACTTCCTTCCATAATGCTGGCCCTTCTTGACTATATCTCCATAACCATTTAACCGCATACATTTAATATGAACAACTAAATTTCTGATGCCTAGACCACCCATAGTCTTAGGTTGTGTGACCTTGGGCCACTCAACCAGATGAAACTTGTGAACTTCGCTATTATCTTTCCAAAGGAAGTTTCTCCTTAACCTATCTAAATGTTGCAGTGATTTCTTAGGGACATTGAAAAGAGACATAGTGTAGGTTGGGATACTGTCCAAGACACTACTGATGAGTGTCAGCCTGAAGATTAATCGTATAGAATATTCTTACTTTCTTGCACAATTAGGAATCTCCTATTTAGATAATTTGTTTCATTTAATAACTCTCCTTGATTAATATAGTCTAAGCTTTCCTATTATCAACTAATCTGAACTCCTCTCTTAATTTCGGGTCAAACTTCCAAAATTTACTTATTCTTAAATAACTTTTTGATAAAGAAATTATTCTTAAGTGACTTCTTTTCAAATAGTATTCGAAGAAATACTTCGAGAGAATAGCAGTTTGTGTTTTGCCAAATCATCGCAGAAGTGCTTTTGCCAAAATTTGTGTTTGGCCTATCTTTCACAAAGGTTTTTTGAATGTCAAATTTTTACAAGCAAAAGAACATGAAAATATTCACTTTACCATTGTTGTTATTTAAAGAAATAACAAGTTTATATATTCATTAGGAGAGACTTTAGTTGAGTTCTTTTTAATTTATCATAGACGAGTCAACTTAAGGAGTGATAGTTTGAACAATATAAATTTCTAATAAGGGTTTTTCATTCCAAATAAAATACATTTCTGCTTTGAAGGAGAAGCTACATATTTTTCCTTCGGAAAAGGGCCTAAACTACCTCTATGGTTTGCTAAATGGTTTACACATACCCTTCGTCCATCTAACCGTCCGAAAAAGCACACACGTTAATTCTATTAACAAAAATACCCTCCCGTCTAATGGCAGAATTGGTGGGTCTTTCATTTAATGATGTGGCGATTTTTAACTGAGTCACATGACATTATTGACCAAGAATCAAATATGGGTCTTATTTTTACCCCTTTACCTGGTCCGACCCTATGGCATAAAGTAACAATAAGCTGGGTTAATGTAACCTTTTTGACCCGTAAAACAAACCATAGAAATATCAAATTTCATATCATTATTACTCTCAATTTTCCTAAAATTCTCACCCATTTCATCAATCTCATCAGGCAATAGAATCACACTCTGAAACCTATGAACCACAAGCCATTCATTACAAGACAAAAAATCTGGACAACAATTTCAATACCACTAACAAACCCAACATCCTTAACCTTTATAATTAATATTCAAACTAAGCCCATTACGTAATTTCCAAACTCAGTCCGATTCTTATTTCACTCATTCAAATCACTTCAGTAAAACACACACAGCACTTAATGCCTCAAAAATAATTGTTGGTGATACACTGACAACTCGACTTGAAATTCAAGTTTCGATTTGAATTTTGGTGAGTGAAATTTTAGCTGAAGAAATTTACTATTGCAGAAACAACGACATTCTTTTTTGAGAATGATAACAATATTCCTATAACAGGGCACCAAGGATGTGCAAATGCTAAATTTACAGGAGAGAAAGTGGAAAGGAAGGAGGAAAAAAAATATATCGTAGATACACTTACAAGGATTCTAAACTCTCAGGATAGATTCAATACTGTAAATTCCTCTTTACACCAAAAATTAAATTAACAAAAGGGCATTCATCTTGATCTACTGAATTGGGCTACCTGTACCCTCAAAACATCTTAGATTTCTTTAATTCCAGATAGTCCACCAAATGCACGGTGCTTTTATGTCTGAGAAGACTACGTCCCCTATTCCAACATTTAAGCAATTCCAAGGAGCTTTTTGGCATTACCCAGGAGAGACCCCTTATACACAAAATTATTCCAGATTTGTGAGGTAACCTCAACAACATAACCAGTAAAATCCCACTAGTAGGGTCTGGGGAGAGTAGAGTGTACGCAGACCTTACTCCTACCCCGAAAAGGGTAGGGAGGCTGTTTCGGACAGACTCTCGGCTCAACAAGAGAGACAATAATATCAGAAAAGAAACAAAAGAAAAGGCATGTAACAACAAAAGATGCCAGAAAGAAAATAACAACGACGAATAAGTGAAAGGACAATAATACAAAACTATGCAAAACAACAATGTGAACGCAATATAAACCTCACAATGCAAAATAGATGGCAGTTGGTCTTAGCCTTCCTGCCACATAGATGGCATTTAGAACACAAAGGAAAGCTTCTCTTCATCATATTTTCTTCAGTTAAACAATCCTCTTTTATCACTAACCACGTGAAACATGCCACTTTGTATGGGATTTTGACTTTCCATATATGTTTCCATGGCCAAAGTTCTAGTTGAATGGGAGTTTTGTTGAGAATCCCATGGGTAGATTTGACTGTGAAGATTCCCTGTTGCCCTACCTCCATAATCTGTCTTCCCTTTGTTCTGTGCCCTTAAACTGTCCAAGCACCTCATAGAAATTAATAACTCTCATAATTTCCCAATCACTAAAAAATCTTCTAAAAGTTGGGTTCCATCCTTGATGAGTCAAAACTTCTCCAATTTTACATCCATGTTGTTGACTTAGGATATAAATATCTGGAAAAAGAATCTTTAAAGCTCCCAGTCCCAACCAATTATCCTCCCAAAATAAGATCTTCAAATCATTTCCCACCCTAAAAGCATTGTCATTGTTGAAGACAAGCCATAGGTTCCTAATAAATCTCCACACCCACACCCCACAGGGAGTAGTTACCTTTTTAGTTGTCCATAGCCCCTCTTCCCCATACTTGGTGCTAATTACTTGTCTCCAAAGTGCATTTTCTTCAGTGGTGGATCTCCATAGCCATTTTATGAGTAGACTCTGATTGTGTTTCCTCATATTTCGAATACCAAGACCTCCATCCTTCTTGCATAATGTGACAGTTCTCCATCTAACCAAATTGAAACCTTCTTTTCCTTATTCCCATGCCATAGAAAGCTCTTTCTTAATTTGTCTAATCTCTTCTCTACCTTTGGAGGAATTGGGAACAAAGACATCATGTATGTAGCAAAGCATCTAACACACTACTGATCAGGGTTAGTCTACCTCCCAAGGATAGATATTGACTTCTCTATTTTGTAAGCTTTTTCTCACACCTCTCTAAAACACCATTCCAGAGATTTGTTTTTTGCTCCCATAGGTATTCCCAAGTATGTTGTCGATAGATTTCCTACTTTAGCCCTTAGAATTCGTGCCAAGCTCTCCATGTTAGGGACTAGATTGACAGGAAAAAAACAAGCTTTTGCTCCAATTAATATGTAGGCCAGATATTCTTTCAAATACAGTGAGAAACGCTCTAATCATCCTCAGTTAATCTTTCTTAGCTTCACATAGTATAAGTGAGTCATCTGCATAAAGCAATGTGTGATCTCCAAGCTTGAGTCACGTCTATTAACTATTAAGTAATTTAAATCCTTTATCCAACTGTTATGTTTTGCCACTTATATCATGTTATTGAGTCCCTCCATAACCAAGATGAACAGGAAAGGTGATAAGAGGTCATCTTGTCTTAGACCCCTATGCTTAGACCCCTATGCGAAGAAAAAAGCCTTCCGGTGAACCATTTATAAGAACAAAGAACCTGACATTGTTGATGCAAAATTTTATCCAGTTTACCCATTTCCTACCAAAGCCCATATTTTCCAACAGCTTCCGAAGGAATCCCCAATTGACATGGTCGAAAGCTTTTTCGATATCTAATTTGCACAAGATCCTATGCACCTTTTCTTTTAATCTAGAGTCCACACATTCATTTGCAATCAAAACCGCATCCATGATCTGTCTACCCTTTATAAAAGCCATATGTTGTTTGTCCACCAGCTTAAACATTACTTCCTTTAGCCTCTCAGTTAGCAGCTTAGAAATGATTTTGTAGATTGAACGTATCAGACTGATAGGTCTAAAATCCTTTAGTTCCTTTGCTCCATTCTTCTTTTGGATCAAAGCTACATAGGTAACATTAAAACCTTTTTCAAAAAATTCCCTACAGTGAAAGTTATGGACTTCATATTGTCCCCCTTAATTATCTCCCAACAAGTGCTGAAAAAACCCATGCCATTAGGACCTGGGGCCGGCCTTATCGATAGCACTTTGCTTAATGATCTGCATAACCTCCTGCTCCTCAAATGGTCTCTGTAACCTTAGCTTCTCATCTTCGGATAATCAGGGACAATTGCTGATGTTGAGACTAGGCCTCCATAACTCTGTTTCAGTGTAAAGCTTCAGATAAAATGATAGGATTTGCCTCTTGATATCTACAGGTTCCTTCACAGTTTCCCCATCAAAAACCAACTGATCAATGTGGTTAAATCTTCTGTGTGCATTAGCAGTTTTTTGAAAGAACTTAGTGTTTCTATCCCCCTGCTTCAGCCATATAGCCCTAAACGTCTGTCTCCATGCTATTTCTTCATTTTTTGCTAGCTCCTCAAAACTCATACATAGACTGGATTTCAATAAAATTTTGTCGTCAGACAAAATTCTTTCATCTTGTACTCTATCCAGATCTGAAATTTGGGCTAAGATGTTATTCTTCTGCCTCTCCAAACTCCCCGTACTAAGTTTATTCCAATCCTTAAGCTTATCTTGCAGAGCTTTTAGTTTGCTGGCTAATATGTAATCTGGTCTACCTGCAAAATCAAAAGAATCCCACCAATTCTTCACCAAATCATTAAACCTTCCACTTGCAGCCATCAATTCTCAAACTTAAAGTATGATTTATTATTGTCCCAATTCCCACATAGTAGTTCAATAGGGATATGATCAGAAGTAACTCCTGGCAACACTGATTGTTTTATATTTCTGAATTCCTCATCCCATTCTGTTGATATAAGGAACTTGTCCAACCTGCTGGAGACTTCATGTCTGTAACTCTTAGCCCAAGTAAAATTTCCTCCAGATAGGGGAGGATCAATAAGCTCCAAGTCTTCAATGGAAGTTGAGAAATCCGTCATAGCTCTTGTCCAACCTGCTGGAGACTTCATGTCTGTAACTCTTAGCCCAAGTAAAATTTCCTCCAGATAGGGGAGGATCAATAAGCTCCAAGTCTTCAATGGAAGTTGAGAAATCCGTCATAGCTCTTGTCAGTCTACCATTATCCTTCTTCTCTGAAGTGAAACGAGTAGTGTTGAAATCTCCACATACTACCCAGGGGCCATCAACAAGTCCTCTAGAATCCCATATTTCCTCCCATATCTCTTTTCTTCCCTTTCTAGTGTTTGACCCATATTAGGTGCCACGCAAAGTTCTGACTTCGAGCCTCAGTTAATGTCAAAGAGTGAACTCCAATGTTAACTACCTCTCCTTTCCAAACCCTACTATCCCACATTATAATTATACCTCACCTCGTACCACTAGCCTCCAAACAACCATAACTTAACCCACCTGTTAGGCCAGAGTTGTTTCACCATCTCTACTACTTCTCCTTCTAACTTTGTTTCTTGGAAGCAATATACATTTGCTTTCCACTTCTGAATTAGACTATTTACCATAGTTCTTTTGTCCCTCTTATTTAAACCCCTCACATTCGATGAAATAATTTTGAGATTCATGGATGATCTTCAAATGCAACTCTCCCCCTGCTTTTACACCTCGACCCACTATCTTTGAATTTCATGTTGAAAACCAGCCCCTTCACTTTGTGTATTCCTTTGAACTTAGGTGTTGCAGTAATGGCCTTTTCATCTACTGGTTTGTTTTGCTTCCTCCTGTTGTCAATCTTCATAAATAAAGTCAGTGCCTCCTTTTCACATCCCTGGAACACCAAATTTATTACTCAATCTGATTATGTTGTTGTGAACCCAAGAAGTTGCATTCATCTCTGCTTCTTTTGCTCGCGCGTCTATAGGTTCAGCATCTTCACACACCCATAATTCTTCCCCAACCACTTCTACCAATTGCATGTCTTGTTCCTGGGAAAGAGCCTGAGAAAGATCTTCACCCCCTTCCTTAATCATAAACCCTAGATTTTCCCCTTCTTTCAAATCAACGAAAACTTGCCTTTGTTGTTGTTCAGTCTCTTCAAGCTGCAGTCTCTGAATTTCTATCCCTGTATCAATTTCTTTCGAGGACAAAACTTCCGTTGTTCTATTCGCCTCAATTTTCAGAAGTAGCGTATCTGTATCGGACTCAATTGGGATTGAATGGGCTGAAGGTATTGGTGTAAAAAGCTCCTGGGAAATAGACCCCTTAACAATATCCTTGTTGGGCTCTGTTTGCATGATAGGTTGGCCCAAGAGTGGTAAGGAGCCTCTAGCTAGATCACGTGAAAGCTCACGTGAGTCTTTATTTGAATCTGGAACAGAGGACGATGAGCCCACGTGTGTAGTACAAAATCCAGCTTGTGCCACCTGTTCTGTCACATCTCCCTCTATAATATAGGGTCTACGAGCTTTGTTCCCCAAAACAGCTTCATCTCCAATCACCACCTGCGCCGGAACTTCACACCGGATAGGGATTTTGTAGACTACACCACCGAGCTCAACTTCCACTTCTTTGGGTATATTATCTCCATCTCCTTTTTACCTTAACCATAGCCCATCTCTCTCGATCCAACCTCCACAGTAATCCTAAATTTCTGTGAAGACTTTATGTGACCATATATTAAGTGGCAGACCCATCAGCCGCCCAATCTCTTTTTACATTTGTTGGCCGGCAACCTGCGTTAGGAGACCACCATTGAAGATACAGTATAGACTTCTTCCATCTCCATTGTTCTGTGATTATGTGCTAAGCTATCTTCCTTGATGGCAGTTCAAACAAATATGTGAAATCATTCATTGCATAAACATTCAGCCCGTGGGCCACTTTCCATTGGGAGCACGCCCATCTTCGGACCTCATTCGTATTGGAATCTATGAAGAACCAGTCTCGAACTTTCCAACAATGCATCTTGCCAAAAGATCAGCACCCGCCACTTCCGCATCCCCCTGAATAACGGTTCTCGAACTTGAAATTTCTGTCAGCGACTCATGAGTTCCTTTTGTTGTCCATCTGTTTTGCTTGAAAGATTCTAAATAAGATGTGTTGGGATCTGTATTTAATGGAGGAATGATTTCTGACTTCAACCTTTCTACATTAATAAATCTTCCAACCTTAACTGCAATAAGTCTCTATCCTGCATTGAATGTTGTTTCTGGAATGATCAGTACAGATCTGCGCTCACCCTGAATTGCCACAAGGCAAATATATCTCCCATATGTGTTCATCTTAAGTGTGCAGAAGATGTTTGTAAAGTGGTCTTTCGTCTTCCATCTTTTTACTGCAGCACCTTGGACCTTTGAGGCCTCATAAAGAACCCCCACGATCCCTTGCATCACCTTGGCACTAAAAGTAACTCGTCACGTCAAGTTTCTACTTCTCTCCACCCACTCGAACCACATTTCATTCCTCGTAACTGTTTTAGTAATATCAAAAGATTTAAAACTTGCATTAAAATAGAATGTTGAATCCCCCATAACTGATCTTGCCGGATAAAGGAAAATACAGCTGTTAAAACTATGTTTTTATGCAATCACCAGATAATGATTGATAAAAAACATAGCTTCTCCGATGTAATAGCTGGAAGAGAGCAAGGAAAAAGTTTTAACAGTATGCCTCGTAAAACGTGCTTGGGAGCACTTCTCCCTGAGTTTTTATCTCTTAGGAGCTAAACTTTTTAGAGACCCGAGGATTTTGATGTTATTTTAAAAAAAAATTGGAAATCAATAGTTGAGCTTGTGACATAAAGGGGGGCTGGAAGGGGAGAGTAGGGATTTTGGAGGAAATTGAGGGATTGCAGGAAAGAGAGAGGAGAGGGATCGCATCGGTGACGATGCTGGTCGGAAGGAGGTTTGTGAAGTGAACTGAAGATAATAAAGGAGAGTGAATTGAAGGAAGCTACCATTGTTGTTAATTTTCATTTGAAGTTTGGAAGAAGAAAAGAGTAAAAAGGGGCATTTTTTTTACCCGAGTAACAAACCATAGGGTCGGACCAGGTAAATGGGTAAAAATAAGACCCATGTTTGATTTTTGGTCAATAATGCCATGTGGCCCAGTTAAAAATCGCCATGTCATTAAATGAAAGACCCACAAATTCTGTCGTTTGACGCGAGGGTATTATTGTTAATATAATAAACGTCGTGTGCTTTTTCGGACGGATAGATGGACAGAGGGTATTTCTAAACCATTTAGCAAACAATAGGGGTATTTTAGGCCCTTTTCCCTTTTTCCTTCCTTCTTGCAGTAGAAAAATTGTTTCGACTATTACTCATAATCACTTATCTTTTCCAAGGACAAACACCTTAGAATCTTCAAAAATGGTACTCCCTCTGTTCCAATTTATGTGAACCTGTTTGACTGGACACGAAGTTTAAGAAAAAATGAAAACTTTTGGAATTTATGGTCCTAAACAATTCAAAAAGGGGCCAGAGTATTTGTGTGGTAATAAAAGCTTCTCATTAAGGGTAAAATTGTAAGTTTAACCAAAATTGTTTCCAAATTTAGAAAGGGATCATTCTTTTTGGAACGGACCAAAAAGGAAATAGGTTCACATAAACTGGAACGGAGGGAGTACTTTTTCTGCTGTCAAGGCTTTGGTTCAACAGTAAGGAAGTAACAGAGTGAGATGCCTTGTAAACACTTCCCGAGTTCGAACCTTCTTGATGACCAAATCCTAATGTTTAAGTGAGAGTAGGGCAAAACGGGCGGGCTGCCACTGCTCTCTCGACAGAACCTGTGCATCAGGTAGGGAGCGGCCAAACAACCCAAAGGGGATTTCCTAGTTATAAACAAAGGTATTTCAAATAAAAGCATTTCAAATTTTCCAAAACCTTGGTCAACTAGGCGATATCTAGGTATAGACTTAAGTAGTTTCCGCATGCAAGCAGATGGCTTTGTGACTTGTCCAACTAAAGCTTCTCATTCTTAATTTTACTACTCTTGTGTCTTTGGATGACCATTCAAATGACACAACTCTTTTCCAAATGTTCGTTCTGGCATCACCGTTCACAATTATGGCCATTGTTTCCATAGGATGTGTCATGTACTGACACATCAATTTTGCAACAAATAACATGTCATGTCAGTATTTTACTGCTAGCCTATTTAAGTTAGTAGTATGCCCGTATATGTTTATTCACCTGTCAAGTCAACAACCATACTTGTCCAACCAACCATGTTGGTGGTCCAACCATATATCTCTGCCAATCAGTGTCACATCGCCGTCAAGCGGCACCTCAATATCCACCAAGCACCATCTCGCTATGCAATCAACAACCAATAAAATTTCCGGTCAGCTATTCCATCATTATCCAATCACCAATAGCCCGTTTTTGTTTTCCCTGGCGATGGATTCTTTGAGGCGTCACATTCAAGGGGAGGTGCCTTGGTGCTTGTTATTTGCGGATGATATAGTACTAAATTGATGAGACACGAGGTGGCGTTAACGAGAGGCTGGAGGTCTGGAGACATACTTTAGAGTCGAACGGTTTCAAGTTAAGCAGGAACAAGACAGAATATTTGGAGTGCAAGTTCAGTGGTGTTACCCAGGAGGCGGACGGGGATGTGAGACTCGATACACAAGTCATTCCCAAGAGAGAGTTTCAAATATCTGAGATCCATAATTCAGAAGGATGGGGAGATAGATGAGGATGTTACTCACCGTATCGGAGCAGGATGGGTGAAGTGGAGGCTCGCTTCCGGTGTCTTGTGTGATAAGAATGTGCCATTGAAACTTAAGGGTAAGTTCTACAAGGTAGTGGACAGACCGACTATGTTGTATGGGGCAGAGTGTTGGCCAGTCAAGAAGTCCCATGTCCCGCAAATGAAAGTAGCGGAAATGAGGATGTTAAGATGGATGTGTGAGCATACTAGATTGGATAGAATTAGGAATGAAGTTATTCGGGACAAGGTGGGAGTGGCACCTGTGGAGGCTAAGATGCGTGAGGCAAGGTTGAGATGGTTTGGGCATGTTAAGAGGAGAAGCACAGGTGCCCCAGTCAAGGTGCCCCAGTCAGGAGATGTTAGAGGTTGGCCGTGGGAGGTGAGAGGAGGGGCAGAGGTAGACTTAAGAAGTCTTGAGGTGAAGTGATCAGGCGGGATATGGCACAGCTTGAGCTGACCGAGGACATGACCCTAGATAGAAGGGTGTGGAGGCGTAATATTGGGTGGAAGGTTAGTAGATAGTCGTGCGTTTCTCTTTGTCTTCCCTAGTTCGTTGGTATTAGTGCTAGTATGGTTCCCTTTTTTCCTTAGTTTGCTATAGTCGCGTGTCCTGTTCTGTTACTACTTACCTTCGATAATTCCGTAGTTGCTAGCAACACTTCGCCATAGTCTTGTATGCTGCCTCGGACCCTTTGCCTAAATAGACTCTCTTGCTATAGCTTGTTATTGGTACCTCTTTCATATGCTTTGTTGTTATCTCTGATTTAGTTTTCTAACGATTTGTCTTGCTATCACTTGTTATCAGGGCTCCCTTCACTTTCTCTAGCCAAGGGTCATTTCGGAAACAGTCTCTCTACCCTTCCAGGGTAGGGGTAAGGCTACGTACATCCTAACCTCCCCAGACTCCACGTGTGGGAATATACTGGGTAGTAGTTGTTGTATCCAATCACCAATAGTATGTCATCAAACAGTTACTTTTTCCGCATGCTCGACTGACTTCTAGTTTTAATTTACAAGCTCACATAGTTTCACTACCCTGAATTTTAGGAGGCATACTGAAAGTCCGATTAATGCAGTCATCTAATAGGATGTTCTAAATTTTTGTAAGTGTTAAGCTAATAGATATAATATTTTTCTAACTCTATCACAATTAACAAACTCACAATTCAGATAGCTTTCTTATTTGATAACTCCTCATTTCACGTAGTCTAAACTCCTTTTTCTTTTTTTTGTAATCTAAACTCCTATATGTAGTTCATGTAATGCAATATAAGAATTTTCTCCCTCCATTTCTCTTTTGACAAATAAGCATGCATATGTCAGAAACTTTAAAGTCATCACATAAGCTTTTTCTTAACCAGAATCAAATGTTAAGCTACTAAGAATCATCTGACAATTTTCCATTGATTCCTTGGTTGATAAAGGCTGGAGAGAGATACTATATGCTATAACTTCAGTAGCTTATAAGCAATGCACAAGTCCCAAACAGAAGGGGTCAGGGCCAGAAGCTCCTTTTAGTGAAACCAATTGAGTCCTACAAGCTATCAACAAACATTATATCTAGACTTTTATTTCCCTTTTGTTGTACCCAATAGAAAACTGATGGTTTGTGCATTACCGTAAGAAAGATGCAGAGAAAAGAAAAGAAAAAGTAAAAAAGAGGGGTGAGTCCACTAACTAAGTGAATAGTTACCCAATCAAAAGCCCGACTGGGGACATGCTACTTCAAAAATACACATAATTATGTACAATAGCGATTACATATACATTTATAATACTCTCAGGGGTCGTTTGGTAGGATGCATTAAGTAAAATAATGCATGCATTAGCTTTGTGTATTAATAATACTTTGTTTGGTACACCTTTTGAACCTATACATTAGTTATGCAAGCATTAGTTATACACCATATTTGGTATTATCCTATGCATAACTAATGCATAAGAAACCATGGTATTAACAATGCAATGGGTTTTAATGAATGCATTAACTTAGTTAAAGACAAAAATGACCTTCAAAATTTATACTTCATTAAAATATGTTATTATATAATGCAAGTTTGAAAAAATCCAAGAAAGTGAGAAACAAAATTATATTCCTAGTAATAAATAAATACTTAACATATTTTCTTTTTTATAAATAAATATTAAGTTCTACTACAATATAGGTAGACAAATCAAATAATTTGTTTATAAATTTTTCATATACAAACATTGCTCAACATATGTTTCTTTTAAAAAGATAAAGTGATGGACAGGTTATGAGGGTATTTTTGTAAACAAGCAATTCTTTGTGCAATGCTTTAACACATCAAACCAAACAATGGATAAGAAATATGTCAGCATAATTAATGCAAGCATAACTAATACCAGCATTACTAATACACCCTATTCAGCATTATTCTTATACACTCTACCAAACGACCCCTCAATGTTGCTCACGCCCCCAGGTCTTGGTTTACTGAAAAGAGTGCAACAAGTGACGTGGTGGGTTATGCACACGTCACGGGGTCGAACCATACTGCAAATAAAAGCCTGGTATTTAAGTGTCGAACAATAGAGGGGATGACCCATTATCTATGGAGTTTTGAACAATGCACCACGAGCCCTCGAGGATTTCTAGGTTATGCACAAAGGAAGAAAAAAAAAAGCTCTCACCGCTCACTGGTAGCGCAGGACTATGGCTCGTTATGTACCATTTAACCAAGTAACTACTTCCCTAATCCCCAAGATGTTGCAGACCTTGGGTACGCTGCCAACCCTATTAAGTTGTGGATACAAACAAGCTCCACCAAACGAGTGAGCAATACAATTCAATTACATACTCTCATCATATTACAAGTACAAGCTCAAGCCTTAGCTAGATACAGATCTGATACTTACCCATACGTATTGAAAAGTATCAGATTATGTATCTGGCAAAGGCATGAGCTTGTACTTGTGGTACAAAATAAGAGTACGTATCTAAATTGAAACACAAACAAATTGACTTGCTCATCCGTATGATGGAGCTTATTTGTATTCAGCCAGTTTGGACGTTCGGGTTGGTAGCATACTAGGGTCCCTATCTCTTAGGGATAAGAGGCGTTGTTACTCGGTTAAAAGACCATAATGAATCATAGTTCTGTGTTGAGTATCATTAATGTACTTGTAATAGCTATTGTACATAGTAACGTGCTTTACTTGTATTTTTGAAATAGCATATCTCTGATCCAAGGATTAGGTAACGACTCATTAAGCCGGTGGACTCACCCCCCTCTTTTAGCTTTTCTTTTCATTTGTTTAGACAAAGACATAGGCGAGGCAATTGAGATTATAGGCACACTTAGAAGATGTCCTTCTCTGAGCTCATGTTGCTTCGTGGAGACTCTTTGATTATTTTGTTTATTTGCATTATGTAAAGATTGATTCTAGAGTTATGCCCCATATACTCTAAAGTTTAATGGTTTTTGACTTTTGACCCTTTGAGGCATTATAACATTCGTAACGTTACTTGATATTTTGGTGTTGACGCTAATTATGATTGTTGTGTTTTTAGAAGGATATTTCACATTGTTGCGTCGGAAAATCATATCCTTAGCTGATATAACAGATAGCCCTAGAAATAGGGGAGACTCTATTCGTTTTAGGCGTTGAATGGAATAGCCCTAGAAGACTTGCTTAGGGTTTACTCCCTAGTTGCCGGGTCGTAACAAATATTTAACAAGTAAAAGTCCTAATAAAATGATTCTTTCAATTTCAGTTCGTGTTGACGAATTGAACTACTTGAGATAATGCAGAAGCCAAAACAGAAAAAATAACAAACTTACTCAAGTTCTTGCCGGAGTGCATCAAATAGCTCTCTTTTGGTCTGCTTTTCGGCACCAGGGGTGTTGAGAACCCTGCTTTGCTCAACCATCTTAATGGTGGTATTTTTAAGTTCTTCCTATAATATCACACACACAAAAAAAAAAAAAAAATATATATATATATATATATATATATATATCAATGTAATGACAACAAATACGGGGCTGATGTATGTTTACGCGCAATGTGTTTACATACATACATTAGCTTTGAGGTGAGTAATGATTTTCAACCTCATGGAATCGATTGTTCCATCGTTCATCAAAGTCCCCATTACATCTTCCGGCGTTATCACTGATGATGACGACGGTGATGATTCCATCCTCAATCTCCTGTTCAATTTATCTAGAATCAGCTAAGTATATACAATTCCACTAACAGAAAAAATAATAAATTAGAAAAAATTGATATGTTACGAACAAATAGCGAGTGAGATAAGATCGTTGAACAGAGAGATCGGAGAAGAAGTGGGTTTTTTTATGCCAGCTTCAGGATTGTTGTTTTTTACTTCTTTTTTTTTCGTCACCTCGCTGGCGAGCCCTAGGAGTAAGTCTCTTACTTTCAGGCTTTATCAAGCCGTTTAGACATAGATGATATTTGTAAATATACACCGATCTATTCACAATCCTCTATATCTTCAGACCCACTATATTGCCCATTTTCCCATATTTTAATTTAAAAACCTCCAGAAGCAACAAACTACCAATAAACCCCCAATCAAAACTCTACTTATAAGATACAACTTCTCCTGAAATTCAAATAGGCAATTTAGATGTAAATCTCATGATAAAAAAGATCGCAACTATAAGAAGCTGTAGAATGCGATGCAACATTACGTGGTATAATTGATTGCTTAACAGTTGTATTGTAAATTTATAATTATTTATTTATAAACTAGTCTTAGGGTAATTTTAAAGAATTATCTAAATAATAATTAAATAATATATTTGAGTTATAAAAGAAAAAAATATAAATTTTTTAAGATAGTGAATGTTAATCTCACTTTGCTAACTTAATAAAGAAAGAAATGCTTCTCCGCATAAATTCTAAGATGCCTTATTGCAATTTCTAAAAACTTCGGTGTGAACATCTTATGAAATTTAAGTGTTATTTTTTGTGACCTAATACTAAAAATATATATTTATGCATAAATACTTTTATCATAATTCTTTAAATATTTATTTAGTAATACTTATTTAAAAGTTAAATCGTTATATCTTTAGAGATTTGGGAATGAATAGATTATCCGATAGTTTAAATACTTTTTTTACGGTAGTGTATAGTATAAGGATGACTAATGTTGAGTTGATATTTTACTACAAATAACTTAGTAATATATAAAAAGATATAGATTTGTTGGAATGAATGGAAAAGAAAGAAAGTAATTACTAAACTCTCATTTAGAATACCGTAAAAAATTATGCGCATGTTATAATGCACTGATTAAATAATATCAAAACTCTTTATTGGATATAAATTATTTTGGTAGATGTTTGAGCCATTGGATTAAAATACAATATACCAAGTATAGAAATATTTGTTTGATTTTATCGTATATAAACTTCAATAAATTTTTATTTTTAATTTTAACCTTAAACTTTTTGAATAATTTAGGCGAAAAGCTTTGAAGGGAGATATTTTGGGCTTTTGTTTATATTTTTTCTTGTGATACATAGCTAATCTCTATTTTCTTATCTTACATTGAATATAAAATCAAAATAGAACCAATTATAGTATAACAAATTTCGTAATTTCCTATGTCGAAAATGTAAATTCAACCAAACATGAAATTGAATAATCTCACGTTCTATCTCCAAATTATTATCCTTTTATATTGTTCACATGAAATTGTTTTTACATTCTTTATTTTTTAAATTGTTGAGAATAGTTTCAAGTACTATACATATAATCGATGAAGAGAAAGTACTTAGTGCTTTGTTCATTTAGTACAGTTTCAAAATTATGAAAGAAACGATAAAGAGAAAATATATTATGGAAGAAGGTCAAATATTAAATATATGAAAGTGTCGATAATGTTTTCAAATTTATTTATTGTTGAAAATTAAAAAGTTTTTGTCCAAATTTTGAAGATGTTATGTAATAGGATTGTTTTACTTTGTTGGAGAAATTTGTATACGTTTATTACTGTTTTGCATAATATATTTTTTAATCCTAAATAATAGGGCTTCTTGCCTATATAGTTCAAATATGGAACAATTTAATAAGTAAATTCTTAATAGATTCAAAATCTTAAATGTTAGGAATGTAAGATTTCAAAGTCCTAAATATTAGGAATGTAAATTAAATTACATCTTTATCCAATGTAATATCAAGTTTGAAAGGGTAAAAAAGGCGAACGATGTTTCGCTAGGGGCCTTCGTGCTTTTAATATAGTATAGATCAGTAGCAATTTTTTCAAGCCTTCTTAAGGATTGATCCTATCTCTGTACTCCCTCCGGTTCACAATAAGTTACCAGTTTTCTATTTCATTTTGGTTCAAAATAAGTGTCCAGTTATGTAATTAAGAAAGAATTCAATTTGTTTTTACAAATTAACCCCCTATGTACTTATCCTTAAAAAGTTTTCTTACTCCTCACATTAAATGTTTAATTAGGGATAATTTAATCATAAGAGATATTTTGTATAGAATTTAATATTTTCTTAATGAGCGTGTTAAAAGGAAATTGATCATTTATTGTGAATCGGAAAAAATATATAATTTATTGATGAGTGAATAAAAGGAAGAAGATGAAAAAGAAAAAACACAAGCCAGAAGAAGATGCACACCAAAAATATGCAAGTTAATTGCTATGAGTCATTATGAGCGGTTAGGTAAGAAAGCGTTCTTTTATTTTGTGATGACTTTTAGGTTTTGTTTTTGTCGGATGTCTCCAAAGAGACATGTCTTTTGGACTGTTAGCATAAATTGAAAATTGAAAATGAAAAGAATGAGCGAGGAAAATGTTAAGAAAAGGAGAAAAAAGATAATTAGGTTCCTTAACCAATTTGAGATGCCACCAAGTCACCTTAGCCTGCATACCTACCATTTGCACAAACATCACCAAAATTAAGTAACAAATTAGAAACATGTTTAGTTTTTATATACGAATCATGTAAGGTTTGAAAAGTTTTATATTTACTATAAACTTTAGGCGTATAAATTCATTTTTCTTGTTTTAAAGAATTGCGTCGAATCATCAATCATTCAAATACTATTTTGCAAACATGTTGTCCAAACTTATTCTTCAACTTAAATAAAATTTAACGGAATTGTGATTACAAAAATAGTTTTTGTAAGTTATAATTTGTAGACAATAAATTACGTCGAGAAATAAAATCAGGACCGAATAATATCGCAACAATCGTAGTATTTTATTTCAAATATTTGAGTGTACAATCTTTATGAATCATCTGATTCTTCTTTCCAATAGTAAATAAATTCAAGGGCCTTCGAGCTTGATCTTGAATTTGAGTTGTTCTTCATTCTTGAGCTTGAACTAGATTTGTTCTTCGTTTTTGAACTTGAACTTGATTGCTTGAAGCTTGAAACTTATAGAGAATTTTGTGGTGTTTGATTCACGGGCTCTCTCTTGCTTCTTGTTATAGCTTCTGGTGTCTTTTCTGGGTTATGGAGACCCCTATTTATAGTTGTGGAAGGGAGGAGTTATGATAAGAACAAACTCTTTCCGACCAATCAAATTGAAGTGTGACATGGCCGCATTTATTGGTCAGAACATGTCACTTGCACACGTGGCACGATTTCATTGGCCTTTTAATGTGATTTGGCATGCATTGTCATTTTGGCACGTGGCATTATTCTATTGGCTCTTCCGTTTGATTTGGTGTGCCACGTCATTTCACGTGTGGCACCAAATTGGGCTTCTAGGAAGATGACATCTTGAGCTTAATGAAGTGGGCTCATCACTTTAGCCCAATTAAATAGGCTAGCTTAATGGATTAAGACTTATTTATTTAATCCACATATACTGGACTTATATAATTAATTAAATTATACTAGCCGGTAGTATTTATTTGGACTAATATACCTTGAATTTAAAATATAATTCAAATTATTTTATGAATTTACTTTTAATAAAATTTATATGTGTCACGACCCAAATTCCCACCCTTTGGGCCGTGACTGCGCCCAACGTTGAACCCGCTA
>ML280522.1:2871-33904 GCA_005239495.1 Nicotiana undulata
GTAAACACGTAGCAAACAATACCTATTCCCTCACCGAAGTTAGGCAAGTCACTTACCTCGGGTCCAAAATAGAGCGATCAACCCTCTAACACCGCCTTTCCTTTATAGTCCGGCTCCGAAACGATATTATCTAGACATATTCAACTCAAGTATATCAATAATGACTCAATAATTCAAACTCATAGCCTAATTACCCATTTCCAATCATTCTTCCTAAAATTTCAAAATTTGACCCCGGGCCCACGTAGTCGATACTCGAGGTTCGGACCAAAATCCGATCACCCCTAACCCCACGAGTAAGAATATACAATTTGTTTTAAGACTCGACCCCAAATTGGGGTTGAATCACCCAAAAATTCCAAAAACCTAACACTACCCAATTCCCCCAATTTCTACCTTAAATTACATGTTTTAGGCTTAGGAATTCAATAAAGATTAATGGAAAATAAAGAAAACAAGTTAAGATTCACTAACCCACGAATTATTGGTGAAAGGAAGCTTCAATGGATGCCTAAGGGGCTTGGAGAAAGAGGAGTTCGTGTATTTTGAAGGAATCCCATCTAAACACTATTCTGGAAATTAATATATTAACTGGGCAATTTTCGCACCTGCGGAAGGGGAATCTCACCTGCGGTATCGCAGGTGCGGAAAAAGGATCGCACCAGCGGTATCGCAGGTGCGGAAAAAGGATCACACCTGCGGACTTGGGCCAGCCCAGAAGGGGCCGCACCTGCGGAAGGGAAACCGCTCCTGCGGAGCCGCCCTTGCCCTGCGGTCCCGCACCTGCGGCTGGGCAACCGCACCTGTGGTCACATCAGCTGCTGTGCACCAGCAGTGGTTTCTGCTAGTTTTTGGCCTCGCGCGGGGTCCGGGAGGCACCTGGGCCCACCCGAGCCCCTGTCCAAATATACCAACAAGTCCTAAATCACTAAGCGGACTCGCTCAAACTTTCGGAACACGAAAAACAACAGCGGAACTCGAAATCAAACCCTAAAACTTATTTGATCAAATCTTAAGAACTTTAAAATTCTAGAATTCACTTCAATACGTCGAACTGGCCTAAACTGCTCGGAATGACTTCAAACTTTGCAGATAAGTTATAAATGACACCACGGGACTATTCCCGATCTCGGAACCTCATTCGGACCTCGGGAACATAACATGACTCTCCAGGTCACATTTTAAATTCTTTAAAACCTCAAAACCTCATTTTTTAAATCCGAAACCACTTAATTCACGCCCGTTTTACCCCAAATTCCACTGAGAAGACAAATACTATATAATAAACCTGTTCCGGGCTCCGGAACCTCAATACGGACCCGGTAACTAGATTTCCACATAATTATTCACTTCCATATTCCTTTATTATTTTCAGAAAACAATTTCTTTTAAAAATTCATTTCTCGGGCTTGGGACCTCGGAATTCGATTCCGGGCATATGCCCAAGTCCCATATTTTCCTACGGACCCTCCGAGACCGTCGAATCACGGGTCCGGGTCCGTTTACCAGGAATGTTGACCAAAGTCAACTACATTCATTTATTAATTATCAAAACTCATTCTTTTGTCAGTTTTTCACATATAAGCTTCCCGGCTACACGTCCGGGCTGCGCACGCATATCGAGGTGAGGCTAACGGAGGCTCTCGGAGCCTCGGAACACATATATAGCTTAAACTACGTAAGATGACCTTTTGGGCCATCACAAGTTTATATTATGGTTGCTTACAAACTTAGAGGAATTTTTATACTTCATATGCTGGTATCTAATGATATTGAGTAAACTTATTAAAATAAATATGTAGTTATGTGATGGTTGGCTAGCCTAGTTCCACGATATGCGCCATCACGACCTGTTATGATTTGGGGTCGTGACAAGCATTTTGGCATATTAAACTTGATCTTTGTATAATTTTCCTTGGGTTTGCTCATCATTTTAGTTCTAATTGTTGTTTCTTTCGAATTTGCAGGGTACATTTTAATCCTTGAAAGTAAGAAGAT
Source organism: Nicotiana undulata (assembly GCA_005239495.1). Lineage (NCBI taxonomy): Eukaryota > Viridiplantae > Streptophyta > Magnoliopsida > Solanales > Solanaceae > Nicotiana > Nicotiana undulata. The sequence goes on from ML280522.1 coordinate 4,870, forward strand.
CATGAGGACTGAAGTTATGTGTTCCTTGAATGCAATCGGGTGGTGAAATTTTTCAATGCCCAAATCAATTACTTAGAACTTTTTCTTTTTTGACGTGGAACTTCCTAGAATTTCATAGATTAAAGATAAAATATTAAACCCAATGTACATAGTTTATATTATTTTAGTTTGACTAGAATTTAAATTTGAGTTCATCTTATTGTCTAGTCTCCCGTTAGCTAGTTTTATTGTGTTCCTTGTAGAATAGTTGTATAATGAGGATGAATCAACTTTAAATATATGATTGGTATTTTAGATTTAACTTTTGAATTTATTCATGTCAGTTTGTGTGAAGTAAGTGTTTTTAATTTTCATTAAAAAAACTATGCATGGATATGGAATATTTGAAAATTTTAAAAATATTTATTGAGGTAAAAAATTAGCAATGCACTTGCGACGGTAACATTTATTGTCACTAATAAATTAGTTTTCATCACTAATTAAAATGTAATAGAAAATTTAGTCAAAAAATAAATTTAAAAAAGTAATCATGAATATTGGTGATGATTTATAGCTACAAAATTATGAATTTATAGCTAAACATAAATACTATGTGGCAAAACAAATTACATCTTTTGCCATAATATATCCCTTTGTGGCTAGTATAAAAGGTAGCTACAAAGTTGGTTTTTTGTAGCAAAAGAATAAACTTATTAGCTATAAATATAAATTTTCCGTGGCAAAGTATTATCAATATAGCCACATCATAAAATTGCTTGTAGCAATATGCATTAGTCCTCAGCCATGAAATATTAAAGTTTGTAGCTAACTTTTAGTTACACTATATTTTGCTATGCATGCTACGGAAAAAAAATATTATAGCTAAAGTGTTTAGCCACGAAATTTTTTGTATTTAGCTACGATATATTTCGTGGCTATACATGCATAATGTTGTAGTGAATAAAATTTCACCGGCCAAAGAATCATTTATATTTTTAGATAGCCAATTAAAATGAATTTTAAATTAAGGATAATATCGTCACTTGCACCATTATAAAGATAATCATTATTGAAATATATATATTGTTGTAGAAATTGAATTTTTTTTAAAAACATAATAGCATATCAAATAAGAATTCAAGTCGTAGTAAAAGAGTCACTTCGTAACCAAAGAATCGTTCATATTATGTCAATCTTTGTGCTTTGCCATAGCTCATAAATACGAGTTATTATTTAGCTTCGTGACTATTTTTAAGTTCCAATGACACCAATAAGAATGGTGCAAAAATAAAATTTTCAATACGAGATTTGAGAAAATGTTGTTAGCTTTTTTTCATGTAGTGTTTCTTAATCAATATCTAACGATTATCTATAATTATCTAGGTCTAAATTTTAAGGTTATTTATATATAATTCAAATAACTCACATATTTAACATGATTAATGTCAAATATCAAAATGGAGTCATACAAAAATCACTGGCTAAAGAATTTTTTAAATTTTAGATAGCTGACTAAAATGAGTTTTGAACTAAGGATAATATTTTCACTTATATTTTTATAAAAATAATTATTATTGAAAAATAAAGTTTTAGAAATTGAAAATTGAAAATAGAAATATTATTTAGAAAATATCAACACCAAATAAGAGTTCAATCAGTAGTAAAAGAGTCAAGTCTTATCCAAAGAGTCCTTCATAGTCTCAACATTTGATTGTTTGCAATAAATATGAGTTATTATTTTGCTTCTTGGTTATTTTTTGGATCCAATGATACCGGCGAGAATGGTACTAAAAAGAAATAGAATTATAACTAAGAGACTTGAGAAATGTTTAAGCATTTTTATGTAGTATTTCTTAATTAGCATCCAATGATTATCTATATTTATTGAGAATATTTAAAATTTAAGATTATTTGTATATAATTTAAATAACTCAAATATTTAACATGATTAGTGTCCTTGCGCGAGTACTAATTGTGTAAATGAAAACGACATTTTCAAGGAAGAAATTATCTCTTAAAGCATGAGCCATGACTGCTTTGAAATTGGACCTAGTCACAAATAATATCGTCATTTGCGATATTACTAGGTTGATATGGATAAGAATGGTCTCTAATCAAAGTTTGACGTGAAATCGTGTACAATTCCCCTTATTAATTATATAAAATCTCTTCACCAACAGTCTTTTCTCTCGGAGGTCATCACATTAGGCTTATTTAATACAATTTATATTTTTGTGTGATTTATAAGTTTGCTCATTGAACATGTTACCCAGTACACGCCTAAATGATAGCGGCCTGAGAATTTCCTGAAAAAAGAAAAAGAAATCTTTATAATGTAATTCTGGTTTAATAGGATGCTCATATATTCAAAGTCAATTCGCAAAAAGATATGAATATGTGTAGAGTGCGCAACTATTTTAATTTATTCCTTTCAAACTTGTACCAGAATTAATTTATCTTACTTTAGGTAGGTCAGGGGTGGGGAAATTTAACTTTTTGACATTTTCTTTGATAATTTTTGACAAATTAATTCTTGTATCAATTTATGTGATGTACTTTTTTTTTTTCCTACTGTGTCTCAGAGAATGATATATTTCTATATTTAGAGATAACTATTTTTTTTGCATAGTATTTAGTAGTTTCTTAATGGGTGTGCTAAAAGGAAACTGGACACTTATTGTGAACCGGAGGGAGTATGTGTATTTGAAGAGCATGAATCAAGTTATCAAATGCTAAGTTTTAAAATGTCAACATTAAGTTAATATTTTAAAATAAGTAACTTTGTACACAGAAAAGTATAGGGAGTTGTCATTTATTTGAACGAATACCATAAAGAAAATTAATTAATGGCAACTAACATAGAATATATTTTGTCTTCTAATATTTCATTCTTATTATTTTTAACGTTTGCATTTTTAACAGTTTGATTCTTACTACTATCTTATAATCTATTCTATTGTAAATTTCGAAAAGAATGACTAGGATTTTTCGCAAATAGTTAAATCAAAGACTTTTTTGGTTTATTAGGATTGTTCTTAACGTTAAAGAGATTTTTTGTTGTCGATTCAAATCTTAATAATAACTCATCACAAGTTTTCAATATTTAATTGTAATTATAATTTTTATCCAATAAAATTTTTACGTTCAATATAATAAAAAATCGTTTAGGGCACGCACAACACACGTGTATCCTATCTCAATGAGTATTTGAGTTATGAAATAAAAGTATAAGTGTTCCTGACAATAGTCATAGTATTGACTAACATTGTACGTATAACTAACTCAATTAAGAAAAAAAATATAGAAATCCTCAATCATTAGTAAATAATTCAACTTAAATCTTATGCCACTTTTTTAATAAAATAAAGTTAGCATACTTCCTTCAGTAGTACACAATAATCATTGAAAACATAAATAGTGGATAGAATTTCACACGTATAGCAAACAACTAATAATTCATGAATTTCAGATGAACACAAAATCTAAGTACCCTGAAAATAGAAAAAATATTCAAAAAGAATACTAAAGTAAGCTTGTAAAATACACGGGAGAAAGACTCAGAATTATATTTGAAAGAGTATATTTAATTTTGATATATCATTATTCAAGTGTTATTTAAATAATTCTAATATCGATTTACTACATTTGTCGTTATATTGAAAATAATTAGTTCTATGTCAATTCTAGAATTTATTTTTAAAAGGTACAAAGATCGATACACATTTCAATTGGAGAACACTTATTTCTTCTTAATTTGAACTTTGAAGAGTATATCTTTTGAATTTTTTCCCGAAAATTGTAGTAATTCCTCTAACATGATATTGCTAAAATGATTTATATATATGCTTTTTGGTAATTAAATTCCGATATTTATTATATATTTTTATTATGATTCTTCAAAAGGCCATCAATAAAAGTAATTATATTTTTTTAGAGATTTGGAATAAAGAGTGTCATCATATACTTTATAGAAGAAACTGGTTCACACGTAAAAATTTGAGCAAATTTATTATATATTAATTTGAAGGGCATATTCTTTGGGGTAAGCTTACAAAAATGTAATCATTGTTGTGACATAATATTAAATCTAACATGATCGAAATCGTTATAATTTTTTTTATAATTCTTCAAACATTCAACAAATTAACACTAATTAAAAAAATCAAATGAGTGGAAAATAGTTTGCATATTTTAAAGTATTTTAGTATATAGTAAAAGAGTTTCGCCTAAATCAAAACATAAAAAAAGTTAATTTGTCATCTTACAAGAACGTTGTACGCCCTCTTTCTTGTTCAAAGGGATAAACTTCTAAATACCAAGTGGTTATGTCTTATTTGGTTAGTATTTTTTTTTAAAAAAATTCTTGCTATTTATATATAATTTAAAGTGTAAAAATTTATATAAAATAAAATATTCATATTTTTGAAGTTCTAAATATTAAATTTTTCTATGTAATCCAAATAAGGAAGAATATAATATATAAAATTTAATTAATTCTGTAGTTCTAAATATTAGAAAAATAATTAAATGAGTAGTCCTACATATTAGAAAAATAATTAAATGAGTGATCCTACATATTAGAAAAATAACTAAATTACTTTTTTCTTATCCAATGTAAACTTTATTTTAAAAGGATAAAAAAGGCGAACAACATTTCGTTAAGGGCCTTCGTGCTTCATAATATAGATTTCGTGCCATTTATATATAATTTAAAGTGTAAAATTTATATAAAAGAAAATGTTCATATTTTTGAAGTTTTAATTAATCCAAATAAGGAATAATATAATATATAAAATTTAATTAATTTTATAGTCATAAATATTAAGAAAATAATTAAATGAGTAGTCCTACATATTAGGAAAATAACTAAATTACTTTTTTATCCAATGTAAACTTTATTTTAAAAGGATAAAAATGGCAAACGACATTTCGCTAATGGCCTTCGTGCTTTTAATTTAACTAGTCTCACGGTACGCGCTTTGCGCGTGTACTTATATCATGAGTATATAATTTAAAAAAAAATAGTTGACTATATTAAATAATTTATTTGATTTATTGAACAAAAAAAGATCTAAGCTCCTAAAAAATATAAATATTCATCCAATTTAGCTAGTTCAATAAATAAAGAAATTTAATCTTACATATGCATTATTGTATTTTCTTAGGACATACGTCGATATCTTATGAACATCCTTGTTATTTTTATTACCTGATACGAAAAAATAAATAATAAGTTAAATTTAACATAATCAATTGTGATTTTTTATTTGTATTAACCGTCAATGCTTTTCTTGTGAAAATAAATTTATTTAAGAGTTTTATCAATTTAAAGATAATTTTTTTATATGAATATTTAAAAAGAATGATTTTTTTGCTAATTACTCCCTCCTTTCTAGTTTATGTGAATCTTTTAACTTTTCAAGAGTTAATTAGAGTAATCTTTAAAGATAAACTGAATTAGATTAATTTCATGTTTTAAAGTTAAAACTTAGATATTCAGAAACTATACGAATAATACTATTAAGCTGCAATCTTTTCATGTCAATACGATGAAAAAAAATATTAATTTTTTTTGCCAAAGCTTATATATTTGAATCTCGAAAAACTAAAAGGTTTTATATAAATTGAAATTGAGGGAGTAATTAATTCAAACACTTAATTATTTATTATCAATATTTAAAAAATCATTTTTTTTACATCGGGGTTTAGTACTTTTGCGATAATATAAAAATTATAATTTTTTTTATATTATATTTTGTGTAATATTTGAAATCTACATTCGCGCATGGCACATGTATCCTATCTTGATGAATAGAATATTATATTAAATATTATATTTAGGTTATAAATAAAAGTTTAGACTCTTTCTTTTTAGTTTCAGCAAAAATACATAGCCTTTAAAAACTTAAGAGCTTTTTTGGGGAAAAACTTCAGTGTTTATTTTTTGACTTGGTGGTTATTTTTTTTCTGTTTACCTTTTTCTTGTGGAGTATCCATTTGTAACTCTGTTTGCTCTAAGTTTTTTGTCTATCTCCATTCTCATCTTTATCGATTCATGTTATTTCATGGATAAGATGATTGAAACAATAGTCTTTTTTGGTTATTGAAAACAAACATGCACGATTGATATGTACCTCGAACAGTTGAAATTACATTCTTTGCAAATATTAGTTTCCTGTTTTTGAATTAGTTGTGTTGCTAAAATTAATCGTTATATTTCTTTGACGACAACCAAATACTCCTAACCCTAAGAGATGACAGTGGTTTAAAAGGAGTCTTGAATGTCAAATATTTTTTTTTACTTAAGCTTTTTCAAACGTTTCGTTTTTGTTAATAGTGTTTTGGTTACATCATTAAATAAGGAAAGATATACTTAATATTAGGACTTTGTGTATATACTTCAAATAAAGAAAGATTTTATGTATTAATTTAGTTTATTTAAAACTCCTAAATATTAGGGAGAAAACTTAAAATGACCATTTTGTCTAATATAAAATTTATTTTAAAGGGACAAAAAAGCCGAACGACATTTCGCTAAGGTCTTTCGTGTTTTTAATATAGTAAGTATAGATATGGATTAACTTTAATCTTTTTTATTTTACCACTACTAAAATAACTATTCGTGACTTGCTTTAGATAGTAAATTTCAAAAATTATTTCTTCTTCCTTATGATGTGGGTACGTTCGGCATAGTGTATCACATAACTGTGATGGAAGGAACACTTGTCAAAGAATAATGTCAAAATTTAAAAACGGCCATTCCTGTTGATCGAGATCTACACTTACACGTGGCAGTTTAACTATGCCAATTCCTAATTGCGTTTCCAAATAAGGCGGATCCAAGATTCAAAGTTTATGAGTTCAATTTTAAGATTTTTAGTATTGAACCCATTATATATGAGTTCAGATCTACTATTAATTTGTTCCAATTTTAGTAAATTTTTAAATATATATTTATACTTCACATCAAAACTTATGGGATCAGTTAGAACCCGATTCTTTTACCTTGCATCCGCCCCTATTTCCAATTATATATATTGTCCATAATGTTTGAAAGGGAGATCGACCAAATAGGAAAAGTGGCATGATCCATGCCAAATATTAAAGCGTGAAATGATATGAAATGACTAAGTAAGAAAGACTTCATTACACCATGCATGGGGGAAGAAAGGATCAATTGCATGAGAAGGGTGGTAATAAGAAAAGGAAACGTATGTCACATCATCCTACATATCATAAAGAAAGACAGAATGTATGACTATTGTGCCCATTGTCAAATTAAAGTATTCTTTTATTAACTCTCAGTTAGCAGTCATTAAAGTATCTATATATCACATTATATGCTATCACTAATTAAATTCATATAGATATTGAAGAGAAGATTTGGTGATGCCTGTGATGGTTAGAAGGATATATAGTTATTTACTTTGTTCACACTAACTAAGTAGAGCTCTCATGAACTCCGAATCTGAACAAGTTATTTGGCCAAATGCATTGACAGCCTTTTCATTTTGACATGATATTTAATTTCGATATTTAACTTTAGGTTTGAGCAACGCCTTATATATGTTATACTACATCTTTAATGTATTAGTAACACAAATCTTTCAATCCCATACGAACCAAAGTGTGTGAATGTCACTATCTTTTGACGTGACGAATAAAATAAATGCAACGACATTATTAGAAATCCGAAAAAAATCGACCACAAAAAGCGATCAAAGTTAGTCGCTTACAAACCAAAAAGCGACCAAACTAGCTTGATCGCTATTTTGTTGGTGCCTTTAACTTAGAGACCAAAGTTGGTCGCTAATTAGCAACCAACTTTGGTCTCCAAGGTAAAAGGACCAAATATTCCGGGTAAACAATATACCGACCAACTTTGGTCGCTTTAATATTTTAATAATATAAATTTAGCGACCAAAGTTGGTCGGTATATTGTTTACCCGGAATATTTGGTCCTTTTACCTTGGAGACCAAAGTTGGTTGCTAATTAGCGACCAACTTTGGTCGCTAAACCAAATATTATATTTTAAAATCTGGAAAATAGCGAGCAAAGTTAGTCGCTTTTTTTTTTTAAATTTTTTTTAAACATAAGCGACCAAAATTGGTCGCTAATTTCAAGAATTTAATTTTTTTTTTTTAAATAAGCGACCAAAATTGGTCGCTAATTTCCAATTTTTTTTAATAGAATAGCGACCAAAGTTGGTCGCTTTTTAGGAAATCTGGGTTAATTAGCGACCAACCTTGGTCGCTATTGCCCAGAAAATATTTTTTTTAAATAGAAAAGCGACCAAAGTTGGTCTCTTTTCTGGGTATAATTTTGGCAGAAACTGCCTGTTTTGGCAGCTACACCACCTGCCAGCATACCAAATTCCTTATTACAAGCAATAACAACAACAATACCAACACCAAAACCAACAACAACACAACAACAACATTAAAACCAATAAAGTATAAAGTTCAATAGAACTAACACATTAAACTAACAAAACTAAGTTAACGCTTATTACAAGCCCATTCAAAAATTGGTTCTATTGTCTAGTTCAACGTATATAAAAGTACTCAAGGACTATTTTGTTCAACATCATTATCATCACCGTCTGATGAATCTTCATTAACAAGACGGTAATGAGAAGGGTCATTTTGTGGAGGACGGGAAGAACGATCACGGAGAGGACGGGAAGAACGATCACGGGGAGGACGGAAGGAACGCGCACGTTCAAGTTGAGCCTCTGGCGATGACTTGCGAGACCGGGTAATCGGAAAAGCTCCAGAAGCTAGGAGAGCTTTGAGATGAGCTTGCATCCCATGGTACTGAGCTTGCATGCCAATGTACTGAGCATCTCTAAGCTTTTCTCTTTCCTTGGCCGCTTCTAGCTCGGTTGTGAGCTTTGTCACAGTCTCCCCCATAGCGGAAGGCTCTCTCCATCAAGTTGCTCGCCTTGCGAGGAAGTCCCTATTCCTTGCATTCCACACTGATAGCGATGGAATTTCTTAGTAGGAAGCATGTATACTTTCCCCCATTTTGCACCGCCAGCAGCCTCCATCCATATTCTTTCAACATCCTCGTCCGAAAGTTGGATTGCCTCGCCCGACTCATTAGGTGGTTGACTGCGTATGAATTCCTCCACGCCAGCTGTGAAACGACCTATAAGAAAAATTACATTGAATTAGTATTTCAAAATTAATATAAAAGTAAATCAAAATACTTAATGAAAAGTGAAAACTTACATGTACAGTCGAGGCTCGGCCCTCGGCCCACCTTTCTTGATCCGTCTCTTTCTTCTTCTTGACAATATGAGTCTCCTTGAATAGCTCATCTTGCTTTATTGGACGCCCCAACTTTTTTTCCTGAAAACTCATAAATTTTAGTTAATAAACAGAATAGATATACTTTGAAAATTAAAATAAATTAATCAATTACGTACCAATCTTCTTTTTATTGTCCCTTGGCTGATCGCACCTCCAGTGTGCAAGGAGCCTCCCTTCTCAGATGCGCGAGCTTTCTTTCCCTTTTCGCTCTTCTGTAAGAATGTTGCGGTAAGCCATTGCCTTTGCAAATCCTCCCATAAATGTTGAAGCAACCAGCCAGGCTTCTTTTTGAACTGTCTAGCTTTGGAGAAACTATGCGACAACCGCTTGCGAGCTTTGAGATTAAAATTTGCAGCCACATCCGCGCTATAGCGGTGTTCCCATACACACTTGCTCTGTATTTCAAAAGTTAAATATTATATGGAAATATCATAAATATAAATAATTATACTGCTTAAAGAATATTTATACCTTAAACTCATTGAAAATTTACTCCTTCAGCGGGAATGAGAATTCACTCCAACTCGTATAAGGGGCATCATAAATCTTTCTGGTGGCTTTGGTGATTATCCTCGTACTAATATTACTCGGGATAAACCTGCAATTTAACAAAAAATATATATTAATATGTACAAATTGTACAAAATAATAAACGTAAAACTAACAAATTACTCTTACTCATCACCCTTAGGGACTATGATGATCCTTCCATACTGATCGTAATGCACCTCTTTGTCATCATCAGCATAATCGTCCGTAACTTGTACATTAAAGGCATGTGTGGAAAGTGTAGGGGGGGTCAGAGCTACTATCTCGCAGGCGAAGGCCTGAAATAGATGGAGTCGCCGATGAAGATGGTTGTGATCCCTGTGACTGCGACATAGTTGGATCGACCGCAAGCGGCTGTGATACTGATGGCTGTGACACCCGTGGCTGTGACACGGATGGATGTGATCCATGTGGTCGTGAGGCAGCTGGACTGTATGGCGGATGTACAGTTCTATGGCCTTGTGATGAAAGACCCGGTGTTTGCACGAAGATGTAGGGTTGTTGATGCTGTGGCAGGCCAGAATAGCCATCGGGTGGAGGATAAGACATAGGCACAAGCATCGACATCTCTGAAGAGGGTGGAAAAGATGGAGGATTATCTTCTACCCTCCTCTTTCCCTTCCTAGCCTTTTCTCGACCCCGAGAACCAGTAGGGTCATCGTTACCTCGGCCCTTGCCTGTCATCTGCATAATATAATATATATTTAGATTGAAACATATAAGAAACTAGTTATAAAACGAGAGTTATTAAAGAAATTAACTTTTTAAAGCTCATCGACGTATTGTTCATCGTCCGAGAATTTTTCTTCCTCACTAGTTTGAGCTTCATCAGTTGATTCTTCTTCCCTATTTTCTATAATTGTTACTTCATTTATATCAACTTCTTCCAATATGTGTGCAGGATGTTCCAAATAATTTTCTAAAAGTTCGTCCACTATTTGGTAAACACTGGAGATATCGTTTTGATAAGCAACATCTAACACATTTTCGACTTCTACCCTACCTACAGGCTTAGTTTTAATTACAACCCACCAATCGGACTTATTCCGCCGCAATGGATGAGGAGCATAATACACTTGCCTAACATTATGTGCAATTATGAAAGGATCATAGCGATCATACTCCCTCGTATGATTAACCTCAATTATGTTGTATTGGTTGTGTACTCTTGTACCTCTAGTTGGATGTGGGTCAAACCACTTGCATCTAAAGAGTATCAATTTCTTATATGGCCAACCTTTATATTCTAGTTCAATTGTTTCTTTGAGCATACCATAATAATCAATATCTCCAACTTGGGTGCCATCACCTCCTTGAACCCACACCCCGCTATTGTTGCTATTTTTATTTTTACAGCAATCCTCTGTATGAAACTTATAACCATTCACAACGTACTTAGACATTGTTGTGACCTGAAGCCTAGGTCCCCAAGATATATCTTTCAAAAATTAATTTACACCATTATTTGGATAATTTACCTACATATTGTTAAAAAGATTCATAAGTTAGCGTAACTTCCAAACATTGTTTACCTACATAGTGTTAGAATATTATAATGATAAACTTACAAATTATTTGAATCACGTATCAAATCTCGTATACAGCATCATGGCCAAATTGACTCACGAAGTGACTGTGACACATTAAATATTTTTAGTAGTTGTATTGAGATGTAATCACATTACATTTTATATTTTAATAACTACTAAATCAATACTTACTTGAAAAATGGTACAACTTGGGGACAATCTAGAATACATGTTAGCCAGAAAATACAGAGACACATATCAAGATAATAGCACTACCGAATTGTATCAACCAAAAGTATCTAGCGTGGTATTAACATGTTCAACTTCGTCAGATGAGTTATCACTTCAACCAAGCATGAATATGTCGGGACGAATTAATCCTCATAAACAAAAAGAAATAATTTAGGTGGTAACATGAAATTACCTGAAAGATTCTTTTCAAATTAAGTTTTCACATGAGCATGTGATTTTTACGCCCAAAAATAAAATAATGGAGAAGCTGTGTTACCTCATGCATGAATGTGATTTGTTTTGTTGTTTTCTCTTTTTATTACTTTTAACGGCACAGAACACTCGGTTTTATGATGATAACGTAAAAATTATTATGACTAAAATCTCCTAATAGAGACCAAAGTGCAGAATAAAGGATATCTATGTTCTCCATACTAAATTGAGAAAATTCAGAAGATGTGAATGTTAGTCCGAAAAGAATTAATAAGAAAAGGTATCATCAGTTCCAATTTAAATTTAATTAATACAAGACATCGGTAAGCCAGTCTTTATCAATGGAGTAATTAATAAACTATACCTTAATTCTAAATTAATTAGTTGAAGTCAATTACTAAATCCTTTTGAATCCATTCTTTTCTATTTTAGACCCACAACGAATTGAATAGTATATTTTAAAGTTGACCATTCACCTATTTCAATCCTTTGCCCAGATTGATCTGTCTATGTTTTGCAATCCCACATAGGTGGAATTGCTAATTAGCATGTTTAAATAATGTAATTGAAAAAAGAGAGGATAAAATAAAACTTTCACAAAGATTATCGGCCATTTCTAAATATTATAGCATTTATTTTACTTGCCTCTAGTGGTATTATAACTACAAGGCGATGTCTTTTTTCCACTCAATATATAATAGTTGACAAGTACTAGCCAAGCATATGCAAGAGCTGAAGTTAGAGAGGGAAGTATGGTTATTCCTTCTTCTCATAGAATAAAGAGTGCGCGGTACTGGAGAATGAACAAAAGAAGATGTAGAGAAAATCTTCTTCCTTATCACAACTGCTGGTTGTTATTATTCTTCTTCTTCTTCCAACTTTTTCATTTTATACTTAGCGTGTGTTTGGTGTTTGGTACGAAGGAAAATATTTTTCAGTTATGTGTTTGGTTATATATCAGAATTGAAAATATATATAGTTTAAACGAAAGATGACCGCCTAATGTTCACTATTTATACTAATTAAGGCCTAAACAATTGCTCCTTAGGTGCTTGGGTTCTTTACTTGTAATTGAACGTCTTCACATGAACGCGGGCCATCATTTTTGAATACTACTATCATTTGAGTGCAATTATAGACTTTATTAATCTTCTCGCAAAGGAACATTCAAATCTTCCCGGTCCCCACTTGATCAGATGGATCACAATATATAGCTCGAAGGTCCTAGTGAAGGCATATATAGGCATGGTGTGACCACACTCTTTGATATCATAAAGATAACAAATACTAATGGATAGCACAACACCAAGCTAGGTTTCATAGCTATATATATATAGATGTGTGTAAGTAGTGTCATTTCTTGTCCATGCATGTATTCAGGTTGTAGTAGTATTAGTATATATACGTACATGCACTATCTGTCACATGCAAGAACCACATTTTAAAAAAAAATCAATCTAGCTAGCTAGAAGATTATGTATTAATTACTAATTATTCCCCCGTGAGCTTCTTCAGAAGCTAGCATTTGAAACAAACAAATTTGAAATTTTTTGATGGATATATATATGTATGTAAATTTCATCATTGAAAACTCTAGCTAGCAATATTGTTCTGTGTTCTCTTAATTTGTTGTGGTGGTTCTTTGTTTTGGCAGCGAGGAAAAGCTGAAATCTCGAGGAAAATGGCAGTCGGTTTTCAAAATATTGATTTCATCACTTCTGGCAGTGGCAGCACTAAAGTATCAAGGGCAAGGGAAGGATCCTTTTGAGACAAAACCAATAGTAACGTGGTGCTTTCTCATATCAATTTCTCTTTACTGCCTAACAACATTAGTCATGTTGCTGAAGAATCAAATCATGTGGCTTTGCTGCCGTCTTGCTTTTGGAGCTCTCTCATTAGTCTCTCTACTTTCTCTCTTCCTTCCATAGCTAGCAGCTATTCTTAATTCTCCTTAGTAATATATAATAATTGCATGGACCTTCAACAGGAAATCATATCATCTCTAAGGGAAACGCATGAATGAAGCTCTGATCTTCAACTTGTGTAGTGTAGTATATACACTATGTTATTTCATTATATATTTTCAGGATGTTATTTTTATTTATTATAGACAGTTTATCTTTTACGACATCCAATTATATATATTTCTGTAAATTGTCACTATATATATATATCTGTAAATTGTCATCTAAATGCGCCGAAACCAAAGCCAAGAGGCTAAGCCCCCCATAAGTTGTTCTGGGGAAAGCATTAGAAAATAAAGGATAATGCAACAAACAAAGATTCTGTATATACAGAATTATCTTCACTTACTGAAACAAAAGTTGGTAATTGTTCGTTTGAATCAACTCACAAGTTTTCTGCTTAAACTATCGACATGTTTTCTAAGAGTTACAAAGTCATTTTATCGCTGTAACAATATCCCCGCACCAATCAAAACATTACCAGACAATATCCCCCCCACCAAATTAAAGTCCAAATACATTTCGTTATTACATATGCCATGAAACCTTTACATTCAACTAAGTATTGTTGGGTTTAAGCTTCTTAGGGGTCGTTTGGTAGCCGGTTAGAGAGGAGTTATCCATGTATTAAAATTAGGATAACTTTATATATTGTTTGGTTAAAAGAAGGGAAAAAAATTATCTCCACATAGAAGCTAGCATAAGTTATACAATGTTTGGTTGCTTTTTCCTCTTTTCCACATAAAATGTTGCATTGCTAATACAATGTTTGGTTCATGTTTTTCTTTTCCGCATAACTAATACATGTATAAGTTATGAGGAGATCTATGTATTATTTATGCAGGGTAGAAGGTGGAATAACTTATACATGTATTAGTAATACCTGCATAACTAATCCCTTCATAACTAATACATGTATAACTTATACCTGCATAACTAATACATGTATAACTAATACCTGCATAACTCTAACCGACAACCAAACGACCCCTTAGAGCTTAAAATAAAGCGGGTGAATGGGAAAGGAAGGGAAAAATAAAATTTTGATTTTTCTCAGTGACAAAGGGACATTGTCCCATATTGGAGGAGGAAAAGACTTTTGATGACTATATATACAATTGCACTTCTTCTAGCTCTTAAAGAGTTGAGAAGAAGGCAAGCCACGCGCTATTTGTCGTCGCTCGGCTTTGGATTTGGTCATTTGATTAATTAAATTTTTGGAGCAAACTTATTTGTTAATATTAAAGATTAACATAATATTATTTAATTCAAATTAGCAGTTTTTGTAACGAAAAATTAGTTTTCCGGCCTCCACGTTTTGAATTCCCGCTTTATTTTGCGTAAATAGCCATTTACGTAATGGTCGTTTTACGTGAACAATCATGATTGACCTTCTGAAGAGTTGCACCTCTTCATTTAAACCCAACCTATTGGCTATAAATAGCAGACCATTCCCTCAGATTTTCCTTACAAAAATTCTGATTTCTCCTTCTTCTTTCTACATTTTTTTAACAGAAAAAAAAGCGGTAAGTGTGATTTACTATTGTTTTTTGTGTTCGTTGTCATTGGGGTTTGAAGTACCGCTACACCCAGGGGAGGATGCACCCTAGTGCAAGCGGTGTCATCCAACACCGCTTCGCCGTAAAATTTCATTAAATATATAAAATTATAAATAACGTTTATAGTCAATTCAATGGCAGCGCATGACAAGAAGTGTGTCTTGGTCCAGTGGCTAAGCAACGGTATGTAGAGGGAGGTAGGGGGTTCGAATCTGAACCTCGACAACGTTAAGTTTTTAAAAGCTAACTTTCGTTTATTACTATTTTTTCTTTTCCTTTTTTTTTTTTTTTTTTTTTGAAGACAACAGCTTTTAAGATTTCAAAATCAAGTTTAACATATGAAAATTCATTTAAATTGGAAGAAAGAATCGGTGAAACCACGTCTACACAGAAAAAAATTGTTTTAAGTTCTTTGAGACTTATTTAAATTTGAGTGGTTGAGTGATGCTTTATATAAAAATATGTATTACTATATGAGGCTTTATGAATATATTTCAAAAAGAAAAAACTCGTAGAGGAAAGTTATAGTATTGTGGTTGTATTGCATTTTATTGATATAATTTAAATCTTTTTTTTAAATATAGCATCAACGTTAGATTTGTTCATTTATTCACTTTTTAAAATGTCAACACCACTTGCGAAAAATTCTGCGTTCGCCCCTGGCTACACCAGTGAGTATAATTCGTTCTATCCTGTGAGAAAATAATCTTAAACCTCGGGTACTAGGAGGGGATTAAGTTTCTTAAGGAAACACTGTGAATTTAGTGGAATAATTTAGTTGTTCTGCAATTCTGCTCTTATTGCATCTTTTATT
Organism: Nicotiana undulata; assembly: GCA_005239495.1. NCBI lineage: Eukaryota > Viridiplantae > Streptophyta > Magnoliopsida > Solanales > Solanaceae > Nicotiana > Nicotiana undulata. The sequence continues at coordinate 21,023 of ML280522.1, forward strand.
TCTGAATATATTTTTGAACACATTATACTAACAAGTATATTTCAATAATCTGATATATCTGGGAATGGTTTACCTTCTATATTGAAAGTACAAGTTTTTCACGTATAATATTTGCTAACATTTTCCACCACCTCCCAGTTAGCGTACCAAGTTAACCAGCAAGTATATGTTATGTAGTCAAATAGCGCAAAATTGCAACTCCACTGCTCTTTAGTCATGTCCTTTTCTTGCAAAAGTGGAGCAAAGTTGCAGAAACATAGAGTTGGAGAGGTAAACAAAGCATAACAAGGAACCTCGCAAAAGCAAGGGCAATAACCAAAATTTTCTTTTTGGCCTTAGTTTCTTTGCACTAAAAATCTCTAGGGGAATCGGTTAGTTGCGAATAACTTTAAACTTTGGTTCACTTTTTATGGAGATTCTTTCAGCCAGTGTCGTCAGCCATTTCTGTGACTTGAAAACTTCAAAAGGGAACTACTCAAGGTAATGGAACTTATTCTAATCTTATTAGTGATTCAAATTGCCTAAGTAAAAGATGATGGGTCACTGCATGATTTTGATTGATATGAATTGTTGTACGTACAGGGCCAAGGGACGTCTTTTAATCGAACCTATTTATTTAATACTTATCTAATCGCGTTTTATAGCATGATTTATACAATCATATTGGTAATTCTATAATTTGGCGGCATTATCATCGACTGATAAGTTAATATATACACTGACGATATACAGATTTTCTTAATAATCAATATACGTATAGATTAACCTATTACAATAGATTATTATCATTTTTATCAAGCCGCCAATTAATGTTTTATCATAAGAATTTACCTTATAAGTGTTCTCATTATGTAAATATTTGTCAATACATTAAACTTGAAACTTGTTTAATCACAACACCACTCAAAAACAGATATACTGGACGCATCATGTGTCCCTTTGGGAACATAGATTAGAACGATAAGAGAAGATTATCATGACCCCTGCGAAAAGATGACACACACAAATCGAGAAATGGTTGCATCATAGCATGTGTATACATAAAAATAAGGTGAAAGGACCACTCATTACTTGCCTGCATATAGCATCTCTATTTTGCTTATATACTACCAACAAAAAGACTAGATATCATTGCTGAACGATACATGTTTTTCTCCAAATTAAAAAGGAAAAGGCGTGTTACTTGTAATAAATATATGAGTGTAACATGAAAACGTGCTAGGGTATTGCTATGGGAGAATTGAGCTGCGGCAAGGAGCGAGTAACATCAGATTCTGGCAAGCTGAGAGGTGGCAAAGAGAATCGGCCATAAGTAGAGCTGCCTTTTCTGATTTCTTGCATTGTCAAAAGAGCTGCTACTGTGTTCCTAAATATCCCTTCTCCTGCTACTGTTATTGCTTCTCTTTCTCCTAATTTGTTACTACTTTTTTTTTCTTCACAAGCTGGAAATACTGAGTCTATGCTGCTTTCACACTCTTTTACCAGCTTTGAAATTAGATCTATTGTGAAGAATGGCTGGTGCAGCACCTTCTGTATATACGGCGACCGCAGTAATCCACCTGTTCTCTTGTCATACTTCTTCAATATCTTAGCCAACCCTATAAATTAAAAATATTAGATGAAATATTCTTCATTTTCTTCTATTTTTTCAGCTTGGAGGAAAATCAAGAATTCTGTTGCGAGGAAAATCTTGAATCCTTTCCACATTCTCTAGGCATTTTTTTGGTTAATAACTGACTTAATTTATTTATAGTTAATGATTTTTTACACTACCATATCATCTAAACTATAACTGTAAGGTAAATTTTTCGTTAATAAGTGGAACTAATTATATGAAAAATAAGGTAGACAACACCCTATAACAGATTGAACGATGCTGTTAGTTGTTTTTTACACTATGAGTTAAACATAAGTTATATCCATGCATGCATTAGATGTTTCTAGATCAGAAATTGGTCAAAAATAGGGGTGTCCTTTTACAATTTACCTGTGTAGTTAATGTTACTATAGTTCATTAAGAGGACCATTTCACCATGGAAATCAACAATGTCTTTTCTGATCATTGCCATTTCCTCTTTGTAATCTGTCACAGAGGGTTGGCTCCCATTTGGCCCCCAAGTATCAATTACTTTCCCTATCCTCTGTTGTAACTCCTGCATATCAAACATGAATGTTTTATCAATCTCTCTTTGTAATATCTGGTGAGATATTCTGAAGTAAGCAATCGAAGACGTCAATGCAGAATAATGTAAAATTGGAATCTGATGACCAGCAGGAAAAAAAAAGATGTAGTGATTCAAGTTGGTACCAAGGTTCCAAATTTTCCCCTTTATATACAAATTTCTCATTTTTTTTTTTTTTTGTCATTTATATAAAAATGTACTCCCTCCGGTCCAAAATAGTAAGTGATTTTTTTTGTTGTTTTCACACATGTTAAGAAATTCACATTTTTAACATTAATTAACAATGAAATTGACCATATTAACATTTACTATCTCTTCACATAAACACTCCTAATACATACTCCAACATCATTTACTCCAAGAGCAATGTAGGAAAAATATAATTAATTGATTCTTAAAATATGAAAAAATCACTTGTTTTGGACCACAAAAAGCCTAAAATTAATTACTATTTTGGACCGGAAGAATATCAATGTTGGAACAACTTTTTCATCAAGAATTGTATATGAGGCTAATATTTAAAAGTTTCTTTTAAAAAAAAAAGAGAAAATAAAGAAGAAGGGAAGAGCTCTGCAAAAGTTTCGGAACAAACAGAGTACATTAAGATTGTGGCATCTTTGAGCTTATTCCATAAAGATGCTTTCGTCCTCTCTCGTCTATATATGACAAGCCTTCTAAGGACAAAAGTAGAGTAGGTGGGTTGTGACTACTTTTGGTTTTTGACTGAGTACTAGGTTGACCACAATTGGTTTTTATGTTAATTAAAATAATTGCTCAAAAAATATATATTTTTTCTGTACAAATATTATATATAAAAATTATTAATAGTTTGGCTTCCCCAAAATGATCGGAAAAAAATGAAGAAAGATTAAAAAAAAGCAAAGGACTATAAGATAGATGTAGGACCCAGAAGTCACTAATATAGGAATTGAGATTTTTGTTTAACACTATAATAAATATTAACTCAATAAACAGTTTAGGAAATTTTGATTCACGTCACTACAATCACAAAAGAAGACGATTAACCAGAAATTCCACAAGGAGGAAGTAGATATAATGTTTATGATGGTGGCATACCTTATGTCGAATAATGAAATCCTCTTCTTGTTCCATAAAGAAAGCATTGAACTTGTCAATCTCATTATTCAACAAATACACAAACTCAGCCTCTGCCTTACCATATTCCAAAGACCCACTCATCATTGGTGAAGCAGAAGATATCAACTTCACCAATTTTTTCAAGTCCTTATATGACAAGAACTTGTCACGCCACCCTGGTAATGTTTCTTGAATCTGTTGCTTCAACCTCTTCCCAAATTTCATTGCTTTTTTTTTGTGGAGAAGAGGAGAATAGTGTGTGACTGTGTGTAATAAGCAAAAGAAAACAACAAGTAGGGGCTGGTTTTTAACGAGTAAAAGAAGGGTTACAGGAAGTGAGAATATTTAGAAAGCATATGCTTGGCGTGTTGAATGACAGTTTTTGAAAAAGGAAAAAAAGAAAATTAAATCAAAAGAGGGTAGCTGAGGTAAGAGAATTCTCAGCATATTCGTAAATGACTCTTCTTTTTCAACACTATAGTTAATGTGAGAGTCATCTCTCACATGGCAGTGATACAAATGAACAAATTGCAGCCGTTCAATGATTAAGTCGAGCCACGTGGCAAAGATCAAATCATCTATAGTCAAGCTGTGACTGTTAGATTAGCAATGGGGTTATGTTATTGCGAATCGGAGAATGGATGATTCTTTGGATTTTGGAATCTTCCGTGGGAGTGCGTGGAAAAGAGAAAACCAAAATTGGGAATATATTTTCTTCCGGTTCTTTATACTTCATAGGAAATGCTCATTATTTGTATTATTTGGTCAAGCGGGAAAAATTAACTTATTTTGAAAAATATTTTTACCAATTTGTGTTTGGTTTATTATTCTAAAAATCATTTTTGAGTAATAATTTGTATTTGATCAAGCTTTTCACAAAATACTTTTAATTATCAAATTACGAATAAGGACAAGAATAAATTTACTTAATAAGTAATATTATAAGTAAATAAATAATCTCAAAAGCTTGTTATTACATGCCATAATAAGAATATCTATATTTTGTTAAGAGTATTTTTGGCAAGAAGAAAAATCAAAATTGCTTTTGCTTCTTCCCAAAAATATTTTTTCCTAAAAAAGCTTGGTCAAATACTTTAACTTAGAAAAAAAAAATACTTTTGGAAAAAATACTTTTTGACTTTTGAAGAAGATAGGTCAAACAGGCTATAGTTTAAAAAGGGGATTGTTACCCAAATAGTCAGCCAATTAAATTTTTTTTTTGTCGATATATATAGATTATACATTAATTATATATAGTTATACATATATTGTACATGAACTAAATCTATATTATACGTGACTATTTTAAGGTTTAAGAAATTAAATAACTGACTATTTAGCTGAATCCTCTTTAAAAAATGTAACAAGTGGGGTCTACATATGTACACTCTGATCAAACTTCTTTTGGGACTATTTGGTTGGGCTGACTTTTTCTTGTCCTCAACTTCAAGGGTTTCAAGAATTGGACAGTTTAAAACAAGACTTGTCAAATTCTCTAGTAGTAGTAGTTATATACTAATTTTGTTCACCCACATGGAAAATCTTGAAAATCAAAATTAAATATTAGGTTAGTGAAAAATCTGAATATTACAATTGATTCATTATCTAAATTTCACCTAATTATTACTTCTACCGGTCTATAGTTAGTGATCAATTTACTTTTTTATTTTGGTCCAAAATAAGTGTATATTTATATAACTAAGAAATAATTCAATTTGTTTTTTCAAAATTACCCTCATATACGTATCCCTAAAAAAAACTTTTACTCCTCACATTAGCTATGCTGCAACATTTAATTAAGGATAGTTTAATCATTACTAACTACTTTATCTAAAATTTACTATTTCCTTAATGAGTATGCCAAAAGCAAATTGGTCACTTATTGGGAACCGCAGGGAGTATGGTTTAATTTTTCACCTTATAATTTATTCTCATCTCCCTACGTATAGAGGTGTCAAAATTGGCCCAGAAAAATATGATCCGCCCAACCTGCTCAAGGTTGGGCGAGTAATTAACCTATCAATTTGTTGAACTCAATACATCTTGACCCAACTCATCTTAGCCATCTAAAGTGGGTTTAATTTAGCCAAACTTGATTTATGAGTAACTTTGCCAAAATATCTTTGTATTTTATTTTTGTTTATATGTTATATATGACCATAACAAACGAAAAAAATTATTTAGTAATTAAATAACTTATAAGAAAATAACATATACTCCCTCCGGTCCAAAATAAGTGATTTTTTTGCCTTTCTTTTATGGTCCAAAATAAGTGATTTTTTTGCCTTTCAAGAATGAATGAATTATTATTTTTCTACATTGTCGTTGGAGTATGTGTTAGGAGTGTTTATGTGAGAAAGTAAAGGTTAATATGGTCAATTTCATAGCTAATTAATGTTAAAAGGTGGTTTCTTAATCTATGTGAAAACATCCAAAAAATCACTTATTTTGGACCGGAGGGAATAACTAAGAAGAATTAACCCGAATAGCCGCCTATCCAATCACTTAAATTAAAAATAGCCGGTGAAAGTATAATTTATGTATTATATGTGTATAATTGCGTATAATCAATGTATATGGCTAGAAAAAAGTAAACAATGAATATGATCGGCTATTTGTGTAAAGATCCCAAGTAAGAAGAAGAAGAATTGAGTGGGTTCTATAATCCAAATTTTAACCCATCTTGACCTAACTCATCACCGCCTTAGTAACGTTTATTGACCCGCTCATTTATTGACTCAACCCATTTTGACCCCAAACGTCCCAACTGGGGGTATTATGGTAACTTCGCACAGCTTTTAAGGGCATAATTGATATTTATGCATTTTCATTTTCCAGATATACCCTTTACTATATTTTATTGTTTTCCCTCTAATTCTCTCCCATTAGTTTGATGATCTTACCTTCCCCATGCTACTTTCACATTTACACATGCATGCTACACTATTTTTGATAAAGTAATTTATACTCATATACATGTATTATACCATTTAAACGAAATACACGCATAGTATTTCCGGGAAAAAAAATACGATTAAATTACTGTATTTTCATTTCTATATGAGTTCATTAAACTAAAAAAATACTATATACTTTCTAACCATAACACTTAAATATAGAGTGCTTCAACCAAGAAGCTTTTACAGCCCCCCATTGACATTTCTATCTTTAATTTGTTTTCTCCTTCTTCATCTCTTATCTTTTCTTATTGTTAGATTAAGGAATGGACCACTTGAAGAGGAATAATGCTTCAAAGGTTTATGTAGTGTTTCGCGGTAAGAGGCCTGGATTGTACAACTCTTGGCATCAGTGTGCTCCTATGGTTATTGGTGTCAAGGGCAGCATCTTCAAGGCCTTCAAAACGTATGATGAAGCCATAGCAGCGTTCAAAGAGTTTAGAAATGGATCTCAAGCTGATAATATATCGGCATCGTCGAAGGTGTATGTGGTATTTCGTGGTAAAAAATCCGGATTATATAACTCTTGGTGTGAGTGTGCTCCTATGGTCATAGGTTTCAAAGGAAGCATCTTCAAGTCTTACAAATCTTATGACGAAGCAGTAGCAACATTCAATGAGTTCCAAAAAGAAAATGTTGCAAGTGAAGAACAATCTTCAAGTTCTTTTGTTGATGAAAGTGATGTTGGGGTTGAAGGTGACAATAGAGAAAGTGCTATGTCATCTGTGTTGTTAGCTGAAATGTTTGTAGGGATGAAGATTTCAAAATTGTTCATTTGATTGTTCATTTTTTTTTAAAAGTATTATGAATTGAACTGCAGTTTTAATTTGTTGAAGTGTTATCATTTTGCAACTGTTTTAATCTGTACTGATTTGATTCACAAGTAATCAATTATGCATAATACTTGTAGGGATGAAGATTTCAAAATTGTTCATTTTAAAAAAAAAGTATTATGAATTGAACTGCAGTTTTAATTTGTTGAAGTGTTATCATTTTGCAACTGTTTTAATCCGTACTGATTTGATTCACAAGTAATCAATTATATATCTTCAAGTACTCATCAAATATTTTTAAAAAAAGTATTATGAATTGAACTGAAGTGTCAATTTGTCAAAGTGTTATCATTTTGCACCTGTTTAATCTGTATTACTTTGATTCATAAGTAATCAATCAATTATATATCTTTATAAGTTCAATTATGCATCTTTAAGTACTCAACTATCTTCATTTTTATTGTCAATACATTTTTCAATTGTCCAAGGTTGGTGTCATAAGTTCAATGTGTTATATTAATTCTGGAAAAAAAATTGACCAATTTTAACGGACTTAAATTAATCTTTTGAAATGTTAATATTAGTACTTTCATTTTACTAGGCTTAAAACGAACAGTTGAAATATTGAAGACAATATGACTATTTTGTTAACTTGAAACAAACGATTATTAAGAACAAAAGATTCAAAAACATAAAAATTCATTGATTAATATGATAGTTGAGAATAACATCAGCAAAACATAAAAAAAAAAAGAAAATAAAAGCAACATCACCATAGGCATGGGGGGAGGGGGATAGATAAACTTGCATCCAACAAAACACACACACAAACTACTCGATATTCTGGTTAACTGAAAGAGATTTGGAGGTCTTGGAGACGGATTCAGTATCGCTAGTGATGACAATGACTGAATTGATCTTGGCACCATTCTGGGCTGAGGGTACGGGCATATCGTCAAGCATAGCATAGAGAGAAGTAAGAGGATGCTCTTCCAACATCACACCTTTCAAGTAGTCAACACTTGAATCACGTACAACCCTTTCAATCAACTCATTGACCTCACGCTTGAGCTTGGTATAGTCACGTTTTAGATCTTGGTAGAGAATATTGTGACTGACTGGTGATCCATGGAGTGGTTGTTCGATAGCTTTCTTTGTGGGAGTCCTGTCCATAGCTATGCTTAGGTGTAGTAGTAGTTAAAGTTTGATTGAGCTTTGTTGGTCTGCCATATTTATATGAGGAGAAATATATGGTAATCTCGCAATTATAAAAACAATTCCATTTCCCGATAGGGCTTAATCTATTTGTAGAGACCCTATGCAACCATTATAGTTCCCAATGCGGATATAATACACTACAACAGCCCCTTCCACTCTTCTATGCATCCATTACACTTTCCAGTAGCCTCTTCCACTCCTCTATGCATCCATTTCACTCCTCTATGCACCATTAAACTCCTCCATGCAACCATTACTCTCCTCTAAATCTACAATTAATTATAGGAACTTATCTTTATCCATCCGCTTATACACATTTTGGTTTTTTTTTTTTTAATTTATATTTTAAAAAATTCTGCCATATAATGGCATGCAATTTACATATGTTGGATTTTTCCCCACTTCTGCCATATAGTATTCTTGATCTTAGAAGTCTAGATTAATCCATGTAACTCAATTATTTTATCCTTGTTTATGATTATGTTTAGGTTTAGATTTAGGGTTAGGTTTAGGTTTAGTCTTATTAAAATAAATAAATATAACAATAATAAATGGAAAAAGACAAACAATATTCTAAAGAACAATCATATTAAAACAGTAAAAGTGACTGGCTTAATTACAAAAAAAAAACTAAAGATAAGAAATTATCAAGCTAAGCATTAGTTAATCCTAGCTTTTGAACAGAGAAGATCACAACCCCTGATGTAGCCTTAACTAGTTCAAAGAGAACAACATTCCCTTTCTTAATATTATTGTCGACAACAAATTGTTTCCACCCATTGACGAGTCTTCTCCGAACACCACTTGTGAGAGTCACATACCACTCCTTCCCATTACATCGAAGAGTTGTGTTAACCCGAATTGGAGGAAGATAGCCACATATACTCTTTGGAAGAAACTGCAAGAACATAGTGTAAAGATAGGGTTTAGGGTTCATTGCTAGTTGGGATACTAAACAGTTAACAAATCATGAAAATTTAACAAAAATGAAATTACCAGATAATCATGCCTAATGTACGATCTGGGCACTCTCATACGAAACCATGGATAGAATTCTTCTTCGATCCATCTGTCCGCATTCATTTTTAAAGTATTTATTTTGCTTAGAGAGTTGGAGATATGTTGTTCTTGTGTTTAAGAGATATATAAAGAGTATACACTTTCAATTTCCCTCCAAACGATGTATTTTTACTTCACTTTGTTTCCCTCCGAAAATTGTATTTAACATTTGACTCCAAAGATGCCATCTTGTTTTCCCTCCTAATTATCATAGGTCATATGACTACTACAACCTTAGTCGGTGGAATTACTTAGTTGTAATTGGACGATACGTAGACCTTAATGTATATTGCTATGAATGTAATTGTCATAGGTCATATGACTAAAATAATCTTATTCAGTAGAATTACTTAGTTGTCGTCGGCCGATACGTATGACCTTAATGCACGAAATTATATAAACGGCTATTATATTGCTATGAATGTAATTGTCATAGGTCATATGACTAAAATAATCTTATTCGGTAGAATTACTTAGTTGCCGTCGGCCGATACGTATGACCTTAATGCACGAAATTATATAAACAACTATTATATTGCTATGAATCGCAATAATATAATTATCATAGGTCATATGACTACTATAACCTTAGTCGGTGGAATTACTTAGTTGTAATTGGCCGATACGTATGACCTTAATGCACGAAATTATATAAACGGCTATTATATTGTTATGAATCACAAGGATGTAATTGTCATAGGTCATATGACTAAAATAATCTTATTCGGTGGAATTACTTAGTTGTCGTCGGCCGATACGTGTGACCTTAATGCACGAAACTATATAAACGGCTATTATATTGCTATGAATCGCAATGATGTAATTATCATATGTAATATGACTAAAATAATCTTATTCGGTGGAATTACTTAGTTTTCGTCGGCCGATACATATGACCTTAATGCATGAAATTATATAAACGGTTATTATATTGCTATGAATGTAATTGTCATAGGTCATATGACTAAAATAATCTTATTCGGTAGAATTACTTAGTTGCCGTCGGCCGATACGTATGACCTTAATGCACGAAATTATATAAACGGCTATTATATTGTTATGAATCACAAGGATGTAATTATCATAGGTCATATGAGTACTACAACCTTAGTCGGTGGAATTACTTAGTTGTCGTCGGCCGCTACATATGACCTTAATGCATGAAATTATATAAACGGCTATTATATTGTTATGAATCACAAGGATGTAATTATCATAGGTCATATGAGTACTACAACCTTAGTCGGTGGAATTACTTAGTTGTCGTCGGCCGCTACATATGACCTTAATGCATGAAATTATATAAACGGCTATTATATTGTTATGAATCACAAGGATGTAATTATCATAGGTCATATGAGTACTACAACCTTAGTCGGTGGAATTACTTAGTTGTAATTGGCCGATACGTATGACCTTAATGTACGAAATTATATAAACGGCTATTATATTGTTATGAATCACAAGGATGTAATTATCATAGGTCATATGACTAAAATAGCCTTATTCGGTGGAATTACTTAGTTGTCGTCGGCCGATACGTGTGACCTTAATGCACGAAACTATATAAACGGCTATTACATTGCTATGAATCACAACGATGTAATTATCATAGGTCATATGACTAAAATAATCTTATTCGGTGGAATTACTTAGTTGTCGTCGGCCGATACGTATGACCTTAATGCATGAAATTATATAAACGGCTATTATATTGCTATGAATGTAATTGTCATAAGTCATATGACTAAAATAATCTTATTCGGTAGAATTACTTAGTTGCCGTCGGCCGATACGTATGACCTTAATGCACGAAATTATATAAACGGCTATTATATTGCTATGAATCGCAACGATGTAATTATCATAGGTCATATGACTACTACAACCTTAGTCGGTGGAATTACTTAGTTGTAATTGGCCGATACGTATGACCTTAATGTACGAAACTATATAAACGGCTATTATATTGCTATGAATGTAATTGTCATAGGTCATATGACTAAAATAATCTTATTCGGTAGAATTACTTAGTTGTAATTGGCTGATACGTATGACCTTAATGCACGAAACTATATAAACGACTATAATATTACTAACTCATAAAAAATGTACCTAATGGTTTAATTATTTTTTATTGAAAAAAAATGATTGGGTTGAAAAGAAGAAATTAAAATTGACAATGTAAATGGAGAGGTTCGATCTCTAGACCCCTCACTAATTACTAAGCACTAATACCAGAGCAACTACTAACACTTTTGTGTTCAATACGTTTCCATTTTTCTATAATACTGATCCCTAAAAGTTTTTATTAAGTACTATATTATATCCGAACCGCCCAGAAATTCGATTTTGTGGATCCCAAAAGTCACTTTTTGCTCCATCTTCAGAGATTTTCATCAGGTTTGTCCCTTCTTCTTCTTCTTCTTCTTCTTCCATAGAATTTCAACAGGTTCCATTCTCTTTAACTTAATCTCATTGCTATTCTCGTTAGCTTTTCTGATCCTATTAGCCCTAATCACTTGCATTATGTCGATAGTTAACAAAAGAATTTGCTTTGAAACTGTACCTTTCGATTTCATTAGCAATCTTGTCATGACCCGAAATCCCACCTTTCAGGCCGTGACTGCATCTAACGTTGAACCCGCTAGACAAGCCAACGTATACAACATTATTGCCTTAATAACACACGTAACAATATTTAAAGCTATTAACTTTCAAACATTACTGGAATAACTCGAATTCATTTATGTCCAACCTTTTTCGAAAATATCCCACACTATTAACTCTCAAAACTTTACTGAACATTCCAAATCACTTCAATTGTTTCACAGCAAAAAAATAATAATATTCTCTCAAAAACTCAAAATGAAATGATAAGACATCTACAACGAACAATCCCAAAACCAGGGTGTCACAACCTCACGAACTATCTAACTGAGTACTAAATACAAAGTCTGAAAAGAAATATACAATTGTCTTGAAACTAGGAGAAAAGGTAAGACAATGAGGAATCCAAAAGCAGGAGAGACACCAAGGCCCACGAACGCCAGCGGGTATACCTTGAAGCTCTGGGTGGACTGAAGGTGACTCCCTCAATGCGGTCCACTGGGTCCGGATGCGTGATCTGCACAACATTAAGAAGTGCAGTGTAGCATCAGTACAACCGACCCCATGTACTGAGTAAGTGCCGAGCCTAACCTCAGCCGAAGTAGTGACGAGGCTAGACTTGACAATAACGATAACCTGTCCTATTCTATAGCAGGTAACAGGGAAAATACAAGACAAGGGATAAGCAAGCAAGTAAGGGATACGGGAGCAGAAAAGCGGAAACAAGTGAAGTAAAGCAGTCTAATTGACAGATAGAAGTGAACAGGGAAACAATCCAACAAAATCGACAACGAAACCATTATAAATGTCAGAAAAGTAAACAATGGCACGGCATCACCCTTCGTGCTTTTACTCTGTTCCTCACAGTGCAATGTAATCAAATATCATGGCACGGCATCACCCTTCGTGCTTTTAATCTCTTCCTCACAATGAAATATACGATGTATCATGGCACGACATTAACCTTCGTGCTTATAATCAATA